>JARBWK010000012.1:106182902-106437383 GCA_030556195.1 Anolis apletophallus | reverse complement strand
GTTTTCCTTGTTACTGGCAACTGAGTTGCATTTATGTTCACTTATAATATTACTTTGAATATAGTCTGGGTATTTCCCCCCTTCTTTTTACTTTTTCTATGGATAAGTAACAACCCTTCGGAACAATTATGGAAACTACTGAAATTTGTTCTTGATTAACTGCTTCTACCTTTTTGAAAGATGCTGAAAATTGCATGAAAGATGCAATTGCCCTGAGTGACAATGCAGTCCAGGTGGAGATGGAGTAGCAATGTTGGTGCATGTTTATTTATTTACTGCATTTATATATCGCTTCTCTCACCCTGAGGGGACTCAAAGCAGTGAACAACAAGAATGGCAAAATTCAATGCCAGAATTATGAAAGCATAATATCTAAACGATACCATAGAAGTATAAATTAAACCATTAAAACGATATTCAACATGAAACATAACAACAGTTAGACATTAAAACATAGAATTAAAAATATCGTAATATTAACATTAAAATCACATATTCCAAAATCATAATCTGAAGCTATTCCAATTGTCAATTGCACATATTTCCTATTTATTCTTTGTACTGCATTTCTTTACTGCCCAAAGCCATGTCTTTAATTTTTTTCTGAAGGCAAAGAGGGAGGGCACTGATCTAATTTCACTGGGGAGAGAGTTCCAAAGCCGAGAGGCCAGCACAGAGAAGGCTGTGTCTCTCGTCCCCACAAACTGCACTTGTGAAGGAAAGTGGGTCTGAGAGCAGGGACTCCCCAGAAGATCTTAATCTCCAAGATGGTTCATAGGGGGAGATGCAGTTGGACAAGTAAGCTGGGTTGGAACCATTTAGGGCTTTATAGGCTAATAAACTCAGCAATTATAATTGTGCTTGGTGGCAGACTGGCAGCCAGTGGATCTGTTGCAGTGGATCTGTTGTGTGCTCCCTGTAGGCTGTATGTTGCAGCCCAGTAACCTTCAGGACACCTTTTCACCGAAAATGAAGAGCTAATTAGCCCAAATACAGGTCAGCCAAAAGGCATTCAATCTACTTATTTAAAGTTTATTAAAGAAATATGTGTTCTATAGAAAAAAGGCTATTTAAAAATACATTGCAAGGTAAAAATATTTAAAAGTAATTCCAAGGTATATGTAATAGATCAAAACTAAAGTACATCCAAAGTGTAGGATACAAAAGTCATTCCAAAATATATCTACTCACAGAATGCTTTGATGCAGCAATAAACAAAGTCCAGCACTGAGGATAAAGCCAGAGACCCCAAAAGTTAAACAAGAGATTCCCCGATCACAAACAGAAGAAAAACAAAAACATGAAATCAAGGCAAGAATTTCCTACTGCAGAGTTCCAGGTGACTTTCTCCTGAAAATACAATGTTGCACTCACACAGAGCAACCAAAGAAGATAGCTTAAGAAACCTATTTTTTCCCCATGGAGACACTATCTGTCTGACCTTGGAATCCCTCTGTTTATTTTTCAAATGCTGAGAAAACTGTAGTTGCCTCTGCCTGGCACTATCTTGTCATAATTGAAGATGCTGAGTTTTAGGCAACAATTCAGTGTCTTTGAGCTCCCTCACATTCATCACTGGGTTAGGGATAGTCTCTGGCAGTCTCATGTGATATATTTTTGCTAAGAGCAGATCTGTCTGTAAGATAATTCCCATCATGTAGGAAATAACTACTTTCTTCCTGAGGTACTACAGAAGTAGTAGGCTCCAAAAAATTCAGGCTCTAATTCAGGAGCACAAGGCCCCACCAAAGGGTCCCCCTCCTTCTCCTCCTCAGACCAGGCCTCAACAGTGTAGCTTTCCAGAAGCATCTGAACCCAATATTATAAAATAGCCATGAGTGCAGTTGTGCCATAGTGTTTTCTGCTTATTCAGCTATTTTGCCTTGATGATCGATGGAAGCTAACTTGATGCCTTCCAAATGTCAAACATGAGCTCCTGCTTGAGACAGACCAAATCATTTGCTAAATATACTTTATTGCACTGTTACAGGCGTCCCTCAGTTTTTGAGAGTCGATTTTTATGACCCTCTTATTTTGACAGTAAGCAGAACTATTCTCTTTTTATTTATTTTATTTATTTATTTACAGTATTTATATTCCACTCTTCTCATTCCACAGGAGACTCAGGGCGGATTACAATGTACATATACATGGCAAACATTCAATGCCATAGACACACAACATAAATACACAGACACTCAGAGGCTATTTAACATTCCAGCTTCTAGCCACCAGGGGAGCTGTTGCTTCCTCCTCCTTTGTATAATTCCTGGAGATTTTTATGGCCTCGCAAATCAGTTAAATTAGCCTCCCCACAAAATGGTACCTAAATTTCCTACTTGACAAATGCAACTGTCTTTCCGGCTGCAAAGGTCGACAACAAGCTACACAATTTTGGTCGGGAGCTCACTCTGACCCAGGCTGCCTTCGAACTCATGAACTTTCGGCCAGTAGTGGTCTTAATGCAGCTGACTCAGCCAGCTGTGCCACAGTCCTGATGCAGTCTCTTCCTCTTTGTCCATCCCACCCCCCTCATAGCCTCTCTCAACCAAAGTAATGCCCTCACAGAAAAGAAAGTGGATATTTGTGAGCTTCATGCAGCCATGCTTCATTGGGAAGCTTCCACCTCCCTTACCCTGCCTGCTTCCCATTCCTCTTTTGCTCTTCCTCTTCTGCCATCAAATGTCTTCTAACCGTGTGTACTAGTTTGTCACACTCATAGCACTGCAGCTGTTTTAAATACCAGTTCCAACATTCTAGTGATTTCTGGGTTTTGAGGGTGCGTGGGTGTCTAACCTGTGAAATAAATTGACATGGCTATATTAATATTTTTCTGGTTATAGTTGTACAACATTTTGAAATCTGTTTGGAATCATATAGTCAGTGTTTCCCAACCAGTGTGCTGTGGCACACTAGTGTGCCGTGAGCTTTCATCAGGTGTGCCATGGGAAATTGGAATCTCCAATACCCTTTCTTTCCCCTCCTGCCGAACACTTTTCCTTCTCCACTCGGGCTCCCTTCTTCCCAGCCTCACTCTGCTCACTTTGCCTCGCTTTGCTCTGGGGCAAGTCTGTGCAGTAGCGCCCGCACGGGTCACGTCTTCCTCCCTCCCCCCTCCCCTCCTGAACACGCTCATGCTGCTCCCTCATTCAAAATGGCAGCAGAAGTGGCAGTGTAGAAGAAAAAGTAAGTGTTCGGCAGGAGGGGAAAGATAGGGCGCGAAGGGGGAGGAAGAGGTCTCTGTTGACATGAGCAAACTTGGACCTTCCAGGTGTTTTGGACTCCAACTCCCACCATTCCTAGCAGCCTCAGGCTCTTTTCCTTTTCCCCCCTCAGCCACTTAAGCAGGAAAGGGCCTCGGGCTGTTAGGAATGGTGGGAGTTGAAGTCCAAAGCACCCAGAGGGCTAAAGTTTTCCCATGCCTGTTTTAGGGACCTTAAAGTGGTGAGCCTCCTTCCAACATTGTGATTCTGGATAGAAAACAAACAACAACATAACAGTTCAATATGCCAATTTGGTTCAATTCCATTGTTGCAAGAGTTCAGGATGCTCTTTGATTGTGTGTTAACTATAAATCCCAGAAACTGTAACTCCCAAATGCCAAGGTCTATTTTTCCCAAACTCCATCTGTGTTCACATTTGGGCATATTGAGTATTCATGCCAAGTTTGTTCCTGATCCAACATTGTTTCAGTCCACAGTGCTCTCTGGACATAGGTGAACTACAACTCCAAAACCCAAGGTCAACGCCCACCAAACTCTTATAGTATTTTCTCTTGGTTATGGGAGTTCTGTGTGGGAAGTTTGTGTCTTTCTGCCATTCCTGCCATGATATTTATGTTGTGTTCATCGAAACAGGTCCAGGTTTCACACTGAGTGTATAAATACATTTAAAAACATATTAACTATATGTATTACTGTGTTAGATTGTCATTTTGTGTCATTTTGGTTGGGGGTGTGCCCCAGGATTTTGTAAATGTAAAAAATGTGCTGCGGCTCAAAAAAGGTTGAAAAACACTGATATAGTCAATGAGTTGGAAGGATTTCCAAAGGCAATTCAGTCCAACTGCGTCTCAGGTCATGAATCTACTGCTAAAGTATCCATGAGAGATGCTGACCTGATCTCTCTTTGAATATCTTTAATTTATCATGTCAGGAGCGAACCAAACAGTTGTATTGCATTTTAAAAAAAAACAAGCATTACTCCTGAATATCTTTAGTGAAAGAGAGTCTATCTACTTCGAAGGGAACCTATTCCACTTTTGAATGTTATCAAAAGATTAATAAATGCCCAGACTTCTTCAACACTCTGTATACCCCAGTGCAGCTCCCGGAGCAGAGTTAACTCTTAATTGCACTGAAATGAAGAAATAAATCACTTTAATTAGTCCAAACATATAAAGAAAGCATTTTGCCATTTTTAAAGGTTATGGATAGCTTTGAAAATGTAAACAGTTGTATGATCTTTGAATTATCTGCTTCAGCAATGGACTGTTATAAGTAGAAGAGTTTATTCTTAGGCTTCCATTTTAAGGTGTCTATCAAGATAGAGATATCAAACTTTATGTAGTTTTTTTTTCTTCGCCGACGTACAAGCAAAAAACAAATCTTTAAATAAAAACTAAAAATTGATTCCATTTTCGCAGCGTTTTTCTTGTCTGGTGAAAAGAGTTGCAAAATGTCAATACTGGTGTGAATCAAATCGTCGGCAAACAAGTTCCCCGTATATAACAGAAAAATCAATTAGATTGTAACAGACACCCTCTTTGCAGTTCTGACAGATAAAGCAATATTCTGGAAAATAGGTTATTATCCAGATGTTCCATGTGCCTCTTCCATTTCCAATCTAACCATCAAGTTTGTTGTTAGGCTGAACGTTGGCTTGGCCAAGGGAGATGCAAACTAGCCAGGTGAGGTCTCCTAAGGATGGGAAAGATTGCTTATTGGTAGGTGGTTGTTTCCTCATTGGTCAAATGATGACTCTTCTCTGAGCTATTGTTTGAATTTGAAGGGGTCTGCCCACCATGCTGAATCTGTTGGAGAGATCAGTATTACTCTCGGGGATGGCCTCTTTTAAGCTTCAGGCTGAAATCTGGAGTCATTGTCTTGCTAATGTGAAAGCCATCAGCCACCATAGGGATTGATAGATCCAAAATTCAATAGTTTAGAGCAGGGGTGCTCACACTTTTTCAGCATGTGAGCTACTTATAAAACAACCAAGTCGAAATGATCAATCTACCCAGTACAAAAATGTGAAACATATAACACATTTGAACTGGGTTTTTTGAGTCCACACTGCCATATAATCTGATTCAAAGCAGATAACATGGGATGTTATTCAACTGTGTGGAAAGGACCTCAGATAACCCAGGGCCCTTCCACACATCCTATTTTACAGTTGACACACACAAACTGATTGCTTACTACTGGACGAATTGCTGCCAAATTTGGCCACAAGACACCTACAAGGAGTGACCATTATTAAAAAATGATTTTGTCATTTGGGAGTTGTAGTTGCTGGGATTTATAGTTCACCTACAATCAAAGAGCATTCTGAACCCCACCAACAACAGAATTGGGGCAAACTTCCCACACAGGACCCCCACAACCAACAGCAAATGTTCAAGGCAGAGAGGAAGGAATAAGGGAGGGAGGGAGGAAACAGGAAGGAAAGAAGGCAAGGCAAGAAGGAGGGGAGAAAGGAAGGAAAGGAAGAAAGGAGATGAGGAAGGAAGGAAGGAAGGAAGAACAGAAGGGAGGGAGGTAAAGAAGGGAAGGATGAAAGGATGGGAAGTAGGGAAGGAAGGAAAGAGGGAAGGAAGAAAAGGAAGAAGGAAGGGAAAGGAGGGAGAGAGAGGAAGGAAGGAAGAACAGAAGGGAGGGAGGGAAAGAAGGGAAGGAAGAAAGGATGGGAAGTAGGTAAGGAAGGAAAGAGGGAAGGAAGAAAGGGAAGAAGGGAGGAAGGAAAGAGAGCGAGGGGTAGGGACAGGGAAGTAGAAAAGAGGAAGCCCCTTCACCGGCTTACCAACAGGCAGCTCCGAGTCCCAGTCCATGCTGCAGCAACCGCAGTTGGAGCCGCCTCTGGCCTCACCTCTCCCCCTTCTGACAGCCGGGGGAGGCCTTTGGGGGGAGGCTATGATCCCTCTTGTTCCCGCCAAAATGGTAGGTGTGTGATGTCATGGCAGCGGCGGAAATGGCATGGGAGCCATACACACCATGTATGGCTCCCATATGGGCCATAGCGACGCCAGTCACGCCGCTGCCACGCTGACTGGCCGGCAGCACCTGGGCGGCGTCGGAAGCCTGCGGGGTGGGACTGAGCCTTCCTCCCGCCCTGCCTGCAATCTGCCAGGACGTCCTACACAATCTACCAGTAGATTGCGATCTACCTAATGAGCACCCCTGGTTTAGAGGCTTCCAAACTTCAGATGAAAAGAGTGGGGATTAACGAGGAATGTGATAGCATGATGGAGATGTGTGACATATGTTTCAGAACTGGAGTGCAATGTTCTAAAGCTATAAGGGTTTGACATAATTGATTATGAATATTTTGTTTTGTGTATTAATGTGGCTCTGCCCCCTGGTGCCGCAGCAGGTTAAACTGCTGGGCTGCTGAACTTGCTGACCAAAAGGTTGGTGGTTCAAATCCGGGGAGAATGGCGAGCTCCCGCTGTTAGCCCCAGCTTCTGCCAACCTAGCAGTTTGAAAACATGCAAATGTGAGTAGATCAATAGTATCACTTTTATTTATTTATTTATTTTATTATTTATTAAGTTCGGCTTAATATACCGCCCTCTCTGGCACCCAGAGCGGTTCACAAAATTAGTGCGAATAAAACAAGTAAAACACATTAAAATACAATAAAACAGTTAAAAACACCCGAATTAAACAAATTGCCAGCCAATAGCAATAATTAGCAGTGGCATGCTAACAACGAACCCATAGGTGCCGATAGTGGCAGTTGGCTATGGGCCGAATGCCTGCGTAAACAGCCATGTTTTTACTGCTCTGCGGAATGGCAAGAGAGCCCGGATGGCCCGGATCTCTTCGGGGAGGCCGTTCCACAAAGCTGGCGCAGCTGCGGTAAACATCCAAAAGGTTAAGTCCCTCTGAGCGCAGTGATCTCCTGGGCACATAAGGGGTAAGCCGCTCCTTCAGGTACACTGGCCCCAAACCATATAAGGCCTTGAAAGTTGGAACGAACACCTTGAAGATTACCCGGAATTCAACTGGAAGCCAGTGCAATTCGCGCAGGAGTGGGGTCACATGGTCGGATCTTAAGGCTCCCGAGAGCAGACGCGCTGCAGCGTTCTGCACCAGCTTAAGTTTCCGGATTGCCGACAAGGGTAGGCCAATGTACAGCGCATTACAGTAATCGAGCCTCGAGATGACCGTGGCTTGGATCACCGTGGCCAGGTCGCAGCGGGAGAGGTAAGGAGCCAGGCGTTTTGCCAGACGCAGATGGAAGAAGGCTGTCTTGCAGGCGCAGGCAATCTGCTCCTCCATAGACAACTGGGCGTCCAGCCGGACCCCCAAGCTTTTTACAGACGGTTGCGGGTGAAGGGCCGCACCTTCAAATGTCGGCAACTGGGTCTCTACCCCCTCCGGGCGGCCCAGCCACAAGATCTCCGTCTTCGCCGGGTTCACCTTCAACTTACTGGCTCGCAGCCATCCAGTAACGGCGGGAAGGTAACGAGGCTCTTTGCAGCCATGCTGGCCACATGACCTCGGAGGTGTCTACGGACAATGGCAGCTCTTTGGCTTAGAAATGGAGGTGAGCAGCAACCAGCAGAGTCAGACACAACTGGACTTAATGTCAGAGAGAAACCTTTACCTTTACCTTATGAATGTGGATTCAAGTCTCCTTTGGCAATCTAATATATTTCATAGGAATGTCTTACGCATGGAATATTCAGAGGTAGTTTTGCAAGTTTCTTCCTCTGAAGTGTAGCCTACACCATCAGGTATTCAAACATATGTCAGAACTAAGATCCTTTCTTTTGGTAAGAGTCTACTAGGAAAATAATGGGATGGCATAGCAAGATGAAAGAAGTATTAAACCAGGGGACTTTATTTATTGGACTTGCACCTCACTTTTCTTCCCATATGGGTGAAAATAAGCAGAAGTCAGAATAATATATGGATGTAATTGTGTGGTTGTTCCTCAGGTGTATGCTGGATATAGTTGCAGTATGTTTGAAACTGTATATGGAAAGACTTTAATAGATTTACCAATAGCTAGTGCATAGTTACAAGAATTGCCTTGAGTAGTGGATAATGACATTTTAATGAAGAGTGGATAATGTTGCAATACTATTGAAATTGGTTGTAATACCTTTGAAATCAATTAAGAAAAGTTCTTCACTTTCATCTTGGTGAATCACAGTAATTCATGACTAAATTTACAGTAAGGGAGACATTGGAAACGGGTGTATTCTATTAGCATAAGATTAAAAAAAACCCTGATATGCTATTTGTATGTTGGCCATTTGCACACTGATAAAAAAGAGAAACTGTATCACCAAAGAAACTGTATATCTAACACACATATTGATGCATCAAGTGTCACCCCTTTTTCTGAGTATATTTAACCTGCTGATTCCAAAAATGGCATCAGTGTTTACCTATCAGCTCTAGTTTCGAAGCCGTGGTGGCGTAGCCACTTAAACCACTAAGCTGCATAAATTTGAATCTACAGGACAAGGGTGAGCTCCGGTTGTTAGCTCCATCTTATTTATATATTTATTTACATAATTTATATTCTGTCCTTCCCACCTCGCAGGGGACTCAGGGCGGATTACAATGTACATATACAGGCAAACATTCAATGCCATAGACACACAACATATATAGATAGACACAGAGGCTTATTTAACATTCCAGCTTCTGGCTACCAGGGGGAGCTGTCACATTCCTTCATTCTTTGCATAGTTCCTGGAGATTTTATGGCCTCATAAATCAGTTAAATTAGCCTCCCCACAAAGTGGTACCTAAATTTCCTACTTGACAGATGCAACTGTCTTTCGGCTTGCAAAGGTTGACAACAAGCTACACAATTTGGTCGAGAGCTCACCCCGACCTGGGCAGGCTTCGAACTCATGACCTTCTGGTCAGTAGTGATCTTAATGCAGCTGTCTCCCAGTCAGCTGCACCACAGTCGGTGCTTCTGCCAACCTAGATGTTCAAAAACATACAAATGTGAGTATCTATAGGTACCGCTTCAGCAGGGAGATAACTCCATGCAGTCATGCCGACCACATGACCTAGGAGGCTTCGATGGACAATGCCGGCTCTTTGACTTAGAAATGGAGATGAGCACACACCCCTCTAGAGTCAGACAGAATTGGACACAGTTAACTAGACTTAATGTCAAGGGGAAACCTTTACCTTACCTAGTTTTGAGACATATGGCATCTATCAGTTCTCTTTTTCTTACCTGAAATCATGAAATCATAGAATCATAGAGTTGGAAGAGACCACTACACTCCGGGGCAGAGAGAGAGAGAGTTCCACTCCCTAACAGCTCTCACAGTTAGGAAGTTCTTCCTCATGCTCAGTTGGAATCTCCTTTCCTATAGTTCCATTGCGTCCTAGTCTTCAAGGCAGCAGAAAACAAGCTTGCTACCTCCTCCCTATGACTTACCCTCATATATTTATACATGGCTCTCATCATGTCTCATCTCCGCCTTCTCTTCTGCAGGCTAAACATGCCCAGCTCTTTAAGCCACTCCCCATAGGGCAGAATATAGGGGTAGCATAACATCCCTGGATCTAGACACTAGACTCCTATTGATGCAGGCCAAAATCCCATTGGCTTTTTAAAAACAATGCCTTATATTTATTTATTTAAAACCTTTATATCCCAATCTTCTCACCTCCATAGAGGGACTCAGACCAGCTTACAGCAAGGATTCAATGCTACTAATACAAATTAAAACATCCTACAACAATACAAGATTAAAAAATATATATAAGTAAAATACATATAAGCCAAATTGCCAAATAAAATCATGTTCAACTCAGTCCGCATATGTGGTCGCTCACTTTGGTCTATAACTAGTCTCAGCCATTATTCTGGGAATGCTTTGTTCCTTAGCAAGGTTTTCACTAGCCTCCTGAAGGATAGGAGGGGTGGTGGTGGAGAGATTTGATCTCTCTCAGGAGAGAGTTGCATAGCCGAGGGGCCAACACAGAGAAGGCCCTGTCTCTCGTTCCCGTCAGACGTGGTTACGAAGGTGGCGGGACCGAGTGCAGGTCCTCTCCAGATGATCTTAGCATCCTTGATGGCTCATAGGGGAGAATAGGTTCAGACAGGTAAACTGGGCCGGAACCATATAGGGATATATAGGTTAAAACCAGCACTTTGAATTGTGCTCGGAAGCTAATTGGCAGCCGGTGGAGCTGTCACAACAAGGGAGTTGTGCGCTCTCTGTACCCCACTCCCGTTAGTAACCTGGCTGCCGAGGTTGGATTAATTGCAGCTTCCGGGCAGTCTTCAGAGGCAACCCCACGTAGAGAGCATTGCAGTAGTCTATACAGGATGTAACCAGAGCATGGGCTACTGTGGCTTTCTGGCAGAAGCTTACCATAGAATTTCTCTGGAGGACATAGCAAATGCCTCCAGAAGTGTTTTGTCTAGGGCTGCAGTGTGATTCTGGGACATCTGAGCATAGGATCATGCAAGCGACTTGGGGAGAACAATTCCTTAGGGATCACTAGATCCGCCAAAGTGCTTCTCGGGCATTCAAAGCTCTCAGCATATAAATGAAACCATGTTCAACGAGCTTGGATAATAAGCGGCCCGACTGTACTCTTTTAGTATCATCAGTCATGCACATTGGGCATGAAATACATCAGTCACTCTTGAACTGATTGCTTCTGCAGCATAAAATAGGCCTTTCATTTTAGGCTTCTGAGTGTAACTTCAACGTACTCTTATGACATAGTATTACTAAAATGGAAGTTACTCGATATTATTAGATCCATGTTGAAGTATGCGTGTGTGTGTGTAGGGTCTGAGAGAGTAGGAGAAGCGATCTTAATGAAGTGTTTGAATAAATTCTAAAGGAGGCAGCACGGTGCTTTTATCAATTAGCAGAGCTTCATAATAGTAAACGATTTAGTAAGTGAAATATTAGAACCAGCATATCTCCCCCATTCTCCTCCTTTGCAGTTGTATAATTGCAGCTGTTTGAAGATTCAGACTTGAAACAAAAGAGGGAATGGCAAAGAGGGAAGCAAAAGGAAGACCAAAAGCATATTTTAAAGCGTCCTCTAGTTATCTCTAGAGACTCTCTGAGATCAAATAAACTAATGGTTAATGCTATGCTATGGGCAGTAGATATGGAGAAAGGCTATGCAGAGGTATTACAAAAAGAGAATATATTTAAGTACTGTAGCGGTTTAAGAAGATCTTATTGCTTGAAGAATGTGTCGTAATGCCTTTTAAATTACAATATGTGGTCAGTCAAACAGATGTTCCCTTCTTAAAGATTCTCTTTCTCTTGGTGGAATAAAAGAAAAATGCTCCAACTACATGATTCAATATAAAGCTTAGTCGTGCATAGTTTTCTCAACATGTTCTGATACCATCTCTGGATGTGTTTGGGAAGAAGACGTATCCACTAGGGGTGGTTGATCCATAAAAACATTGATTCTAAACTCATGGGGGGGGGGGGTTCTGTCCCTGGGTCGTTATAGAAATTGTTACAAAAAAAATTGGCTTCATTTTGTAATTGAAATGTAATTAATAACGATTTTCATTTTTATTCAATAGGCCAGCTGGGAGGCTAGCCTAGAATGGAGGGCTTGCTCTCCTCTCTTCCCTCCCCCCGCCCAGCTCAGAAGCATCGCAGGGAGGGAAGAAGGGAGTGCTTGTTCTCCCTCCTTCCCTCTGCCGCTAAGCCTTAGCGCGGTATAGATGTTAGCGGGGGGGGGGGGGAGAGATGTGTCCACATCTCCTTCCCTGCTAACATCTATACTGTGGCAAGGCTTAGTGCAGTATAGATGTTAGCGGGGGGCGGGGGGAGATGCGTCCACAAGCAAGACTTAGCGTAGTATAGATGTTAGCAGAGGAGGAGATGCGGAAGCATCTCTCCCCCACCCATCACTACCGCGGCATCGCAGTAACCGTAGCAGGGAGGAGATGCTTGCATCTCCCTGCTAATATCTAACCCGCGGCAAGGCTTATCTTGTCAGCCCCTCCCCTGCCAAAGGAAATAAACCGGGGCAGCCCAGCCTTGGCTGCCCCGGTTTATTTCCTTTGGCAGGGGAGGGGCAGGAGCGTCAGAGAAGGAAGAGGGGACTCAACTCTGATTGGCTAAAGGGAAGCAGGTGGCTTCATGCTACCACCTGGTCTCCATTAGCCAATGAGAAAATGCGTCAAGTAAGGGCAAAGAAGACATATGAACTAATTACGTGCCCAATATAAAAATTGCCATCCCGGGGTCGATATAGAAATTCCGCTTCTAAGTTAGGCCCCGAGGGTCAATATACTTTGAAATTAATTTCAAATACAAAAGTAACAGATTTCAAAGTATTTTAAACCGGAGATATCCACCCCTAGTATTCACATTGTCTCCAGGAGGTTCACAATATAGTTTAGTGTTCTTCAACCTTTTTTGAGCTGCGGCACATTTTTTACATTTACAAAATCCTGGGGCACACCACCAACCAAAATGACACAAAATGTCATTTGGGAGTTGTAGTTGCTGGGAGTTATAGTTCATCCGCAATCAAAGAGCATTCTGAACTCCACCAATGATGGAATGGAATCAAACTTCCCACACAGAACTCCCATAACCAAGAGAAAATAACCAAGAGTTTGGTGGGCATTGACCTTGAATTTTGGAGTTGTAGTTCACCTATATCCAGAGAGCACTGTGGGTGATTTGGCCCTCTGGGTGATTTGGACTTCAACTCCCACCATTCCTAACAGCCTGAGGCCTTTTCCTGCTTAAGTGGCAGAGGGGAAAAAAGGAAAAGGGCCTGAGGCTGCTAGGAATGGTGGGAATTGGAGTCCAAAACAAGTTTGCCCATGCCAGCTTTTGGCAGAGACCTCTTCCTCCCCCTTCACACCCTTTCTTCCCCCTCCTGCTGAACATTTACTTTTTTTGCCGCTTCTGCCGCCATTTTGATCCAAGGGGGCAGCATGAGCATGTTCAGGAGGGGGGGGGGAGGGAGGAAGACATGGGGCGAGTCTGTACAGTAGCGTGAGCAAAGCGAGGCAAAGCGAGCAGAGCGAGGCTGGGAAGAAGGGAGCCTGAGTGGAGAAGAAAAAGTGTTTGGCAGGAGGGGGAAGAAATGGTATTGGAGGTTCCAATTTCCCACGGCACACCTGATGATCGCTCATGGGACACTAGTGTGCCACGGCACACTGGTTGGGAAACACTGATCTAGTTCTCCAAGCTGGGGGGCTTTATTTCCCGTTTGCGTATTGTTCGCCTTGAATGTCATATAACATATTGTGTGTGCATTTGTGTGTGTGTGTATGTGTGTGTGTGTATGTTTTTGCCAATGCGTTCTCATTGCTAAAACATTACAGCTAAATGCCTTACATTATTCATGCAGTTACCCCAGTGAATCTTGGGCAGGCTCAGTAAGAAAAGTCCATAATAGATGTAGGCAGGCTTGTGACAGTTTGACGGCATCTCAGTACTTCTGAATGACCCAGCTGGCTTGCATCCTATAATACAGTTTTTGGAAGGAAATCAGATATATTTATAATTAGGAAGACATCTGCAAGGCGGCACATTTACTGAGTGAGAGAGAGGCTTGTGTGGGTCTGTGTCATGGACAGTCAGCCCTCCATAGATTCTGGATTACATCATCTGTGGCTTGAAAATACATATTTTTAAAAATTCCCAAAAGCAAACCCTGACTTTGCTATTATACACAAGATGATCAATTTTATTACATCATTGTATATAATGATACTTGAGCATTAATGGATTTGTTATCAGTAGTGATCCTAAAACTAACTTACTAACTAAGGTTAGCTATAGGGAGCATACCACATCTTTATCAAACCAGCTCCACTGGCTTCTGACAAGTTTCCAGGCCCAATTCAAAGTACAGGTTACCACCTATAAAGCCTTACACTCTTTGGGTCCAACATATCTTTGAGACTGGTTTACAGCCAGTCCAGCTGTCCATAGGTAAAAGGTAAAGGTTTTCCCCTGACATTGTCTAGTCCAGTGATTTTCAACCTTTTTTGAGCCGTGGCACATTTTTTACATTTACAAAATCCTGGGGCACACCACCAACCAAAATGACACAAAATGATGCTTTACAAGCTGGCAGTATTAATGTTTCTGCCACAGTGTGGGACTTTTTAAATTTTGCTATGAGATCAGCGACAAGGTAGCTAGCTTTGAGGGCTCTCTCGTTTACCTTTATAGTTTTTCCTCAAAGAATTTGCCTGTTTCTCATTGTTTGTACGTAAGCATACAAAATAGTCCATCGACTTGTTTTGAACAGAAGGGTGTTTCATTTGGAGATGGCGTTTAAGCTTGCTTGGCACCATAGCACTATTGGACAGTTTCTCACCTCACACCAAGCACAGCGGAGTCGGTGCCGTCGCATCCTCGGTGAAAGTGAATCCAAATGAAAGATTGTATTGCCTCGAGCTCACCGTCTTTTTTTTCTTTTGTCCACCACTCATATTAGGGCCTTCATCTGTGTCATAATTTTGTCCAGGGCCCTGTTCGGCACTTGCATTTTCCCTTCTCAAAAATTTCTCCATCACTGTCACTCGCTTGTCTTGCTGTGATCCCGAATTGCCACTGTCACTTGATGCGCAGCTGCAGCACTAACTCTAACTTTGTTTACTTAGCTGCGTCTGAGCGAATCCAAGATGGCGTGACCATAGCACTCTCACATCATTTCTTAGGTGATGCGAGTGTGCTATGGTTCCATTTCTTAAAGGGACAGATGTGCCTTATAGTTTACTAGCTGTACCCGGCACGCGTTGCTGTGCCCTATTTAGGAGATGCAAGAAAGTCTGAGTATGTAAGGGTTGGGATTGTTGTTAGTTATGGTCTTGGTGGGGCCATGGCTGTGTCATTGTGGGTTGTTCTGGTGGGTGGGATGTTGAAGTTCTGGGGAGTTGTCAGTGTGTGCTGTTGCTGGCGTTCTGCATAGCTTGTGGATATACAATGTTTTTTGTCTTTCTGTCTGCTGTGTTGATGTAGAGGTTGATGCTTGTGTGGGTGGGGTACTTTGGAAGTGAGTGGAGGTACTTGAAATCCCATTATCCATGGTGTGTCCTCCTCTGAACTGCAGTTGGATGGAGTGTGGGTCATGGGGGGGCATTGTGTGCCAAGTTTGGTCTTTATCGGTCTTGGTTCTGGGCCACAGTGGTCTGTGGGGAATGATGGGTTTTGAAGTAGTACAAATCCCATTATCCATGGAGGTACCTCAAGTCCCATAATCCATGGTCCACCCTCCTCCAAACTGTAGTAGAATGTAGCGTGGGTCATAGGGGCTCTGTGTGCCAAGGTAGGTTACTGTAAATTCAGGCCATACACAATGTCCCATGTGCTGAGGCCTAGTCAGGAACAGCAAGTTAATGAAGCCTTACTGTCAATTCAGGCCATACACAATGTCCAATGAGCTGAGGCGTAGTCGGGAGAATCAAGTTAATGAAGCCTTACTGTCAATTCAGAGCATAAACAGCATTCCATTAAGTGAGGCCTAGTCAAAGAAATTAAGTTAATGAAGCCTTACCGTCAATTTTGGGTGTGGTCTGTGATTTGTAGGGGTGTACATTTTCTGTGGGAAGTGAATTGGGTTTCTGTGTTTGTGCCTCAGCCCTTTGCCTTATCCTCCTCTGACAGTTTGTTATGGGTCGGAATGTTCATGTTGGCTAGCCAGTACAGGAGTTATGCATATCCGCCCTTATTGGCAGCCAATCATGTTGTCAGAATGTAGAGGCTGGGAGAGTCGTTGGCAGCCCCGGAGGATGCTGGGAAATGTAGGGTTTTTTTACTCGTTGTTTTGGGGGCCTTTTAGGTTTTGGGGGGGAAAGTTTCTTTGCTACAAACCTACCTTGCTTGAGGCCTATTTCTTTAGGCAAGTTTGGTGTTTCTGTGTTGTAAGGTTTCTCTGTTTGGGACGGTCGTTCCATGACGGGAACCCCTTTATATAATAGATATATGAATGAAGTTCGGAAATAATTTCCCACAGCACACCTGATGATCTCTCACGGCACACTAGTGTTCCGCGGCACACTGGTTGAAAATCACTGGTCTAGTCATGTCCAACCCTGGGGGTTAGTGCTCATCTCCATTTCTAAGCCAAAGAGTCGGCGTTGTCCGTAGACACCTCCAAGGTCATGTGGCCAGCATGACTGTATGGAGCGCCGTTACCAGCTACTAACCCTGAAGTGTGGAGCTGCTCCAGAGTTTCAATAAAACTCTGAATCAGTTTTACCCCAGGTTATGAACCAGAAGTCCTGGACATCTTCTGAACATCCCAGGAGTAACTTCTGGAGCCTGATGATGGTATAGGGCCAGTGAAAACAACCCTAAGAATGCCTCTTTTGTTTTCTCTTTCTGTCAGCAGGCTTTTAGAACATTTCCTTTTATTGCTTTTTCATTGAGGCAGGCTTTTAGAACTGAAAGGCTTTAAAAGCAAGGGCTTTTATGGGAATATTATTTTATTTAAAATTTTAACTGCTTTTAAGTGTTTTGTTTTTCTAATATTAGTAGTTTTAACTCGCTTTTCACGTTGATCTTTTATATATTTTAACTATATCATAATCATTTCAATCTGTAAGCTGCCTTGAGTCCCAATTGTGGGATAAAGGTGGAGATGACAGTACTCTGCATTTCTATATAAGTTGTGTATGCACAACTATTTTAGTAGTATTGCAACCCTTGTAAAAAAAAATCCTTACAATGTTTCACCTGTTGAAGAACATCTGAAATTACTTTAAATTCCTTTGCAAAAATCTAGCATTGCTCTCTGCCCCACATGTTGTATTCAGGTCCTGCTTTTCAGCAAATTCCTCCCAACATCACCCTCAAATCCATTTTGAACTTGGCTGTGAAGATAGAAAAAGATTTAGGTCGCAACAGTAAAAGAGATACTCTAGTAGCCAGTAGTTGCTACTTTAGTCATTAGTTGTCATTTCTTTGGCCAGTTTGGAAATGCTGTCGCTTGTGTTAAAAAGCAGTAGTTCCCTATGGATAAATTTTTGAAATGTATGTTGAGCCAATTTCAATAAGTGCTGGAGCAGATACAACACACTAAAATAAAAGTGGTCACTTAAGCATTTTGAGAAAGTGGGAACTAGCTAGTGCTTATTTAGATTACCAAGGCTGCTTTGAACAGTTAATGGTTTTTCTGGTCTGCTGAAAGAACAACGATTTTAAAATAAAATAACATAGAATTATAGAATAGTATCCTTGAGTTGGAAAAGCTGTTTGGGCTGGAAGTCAGTCTGAAGAAAACGGAAGTTCTCTACCAGCCCGCACCACAGGAAGAACACCATCATCCTCACGTCAGCATAGGCAAATCTGTGCTTAAGTCCGTTCAGCAGTTCACCTACCTGGGAAGCACCATCTCTTCAGATGCCAAGATTGATAAAGAGATAGATCACAGACTAGCAAAGGCATATAGTGCATTTGGAAGGCTTCACAAAAGAGTCTGGAGCAACAAGCACCTGAGGCAAAGCACCAAAATCAGTGTGTACAGAGCTATTGTACAGTCTATTCTCCTATATGGTTCTGAAACATGGGTCACCTATCTCTAACACCTATGACTCCTTGAACGCTTTCATCAGCATTGTCTTCGCACAATCCTAAATATACACTGGACTGACTATGTGACTAATGTTGCTGTCCTTGAGCAAGCAGGGATCACCAGCATTGAGGCCATGCTATTGAGAACACAGCTGCACTGGGCAGGGCACATCTCTAGGATGAAGGACCACCGCCTCCCAAAGATACTACTCTATGGTGAACTCGCCACGGGTCAGCGCAAGAGAGGCGCCCCCAAAAGGAGGTATAAGGACTCCCTGAAACAACACCTCAGGCTTGGCCAGATTGATCACCAACAATGGTCCACCCTAGCCTCACATCAGGAGGCATGGAGACGCACTATCCACAATGCTGTGGCCTCTTTCGAAAAGACACGCCAAATGTGTTTCGAATAGAAACAACAACACAGAAAGAACTGCAACTTGGAAACAACATCATGCTTTCTGCAACCGAACTTGCCTATCTCAGATTGGCCTTTTTAGTCATCAACGCACTTTTAGAGTGTGGGATGAGTCCTTCCTAAGAATCATCGTTTGCGAATTAATGCCAAGAGAGAGAGATCCTTGAGTTGGAAGAGACCTCATGGGCCATTCAGTTCAGCGTCCTGCCAACAAGGAGGAAAATTGCATTCAAAGCACCCCCTGACAGATGACCACCCAGCCTCTGTTCAAAAGCCTCCAAAGAAGGAGCCTCCACTACACTCCAGGGCAGAGAGTTCCACTGCTGAACAGCTCTCACAGTCAGGAAGTCCTTTATCATGTTCAGGGGGAATCTCCTTTCCTGTAGTTTGGCTTCTATTGATAACAGAAGATACGTAGGAAGTACTGAGAACTTGCTAATTCTATGGATATTGTTGGTCTCCTGAGTATTTCAATAGGTTCAAAGAAATGTGATAGGATTCATGTCTGTGTTTCTGGGGAGCAATAAAATGAAGGGCAAGTAATTTAATTTGCACCAGTGCAGCAAACAATCTAGTATTTCCTATCCCCTCTAGAGGCCTAATGTTTCTGACAAGAGTGACTGTCTCTTTCGGAATGCACACTGTCATAATTAAAATTATTTGACTTGCAGAGGGATCTTTGCCATGTACTTTGTGCTATCTTTGCCTAAATAAATTGTTGTGCAGATAATTCCTCTGTGTTATTCTCTGTCTATTATTAGGAAACGTTGCCAACCATGTTCACAGTCTGCTAATACCAATGGGTTTTTGCTAATAGATTTTCTCAACTCAGTTAAGGATGTAGTAAATGCATTTTACCCATCCCTTAATAGTACAAGAAATTTTCAGGTCAGTATATATTGTATGGATTTTTTTTCCCGTGTTAGGAGCGATTTGAGAAACTGCAAGTTGCTTCTGTTGTGAGAGAATTGGCTGTCTGCAAGGACATTGCCCAGGGGACAACTAGGTGTTTCAGTGTTTTACCATTCTTGTGGGAGTCTTCTCTCATGTTCCCGCATGGGCAGCTGGAGCTGACCAAGGGAACTCATCTGTACTCTCCCCGGATACAAACCTCCAACCTGTTGGTCTTCAGTCCTGCCAGTACAAGTTTTAACCTATTGTGCCACCGAGTTGAATCCATCAGATTTTGGGAAAATGAGTGTGATAAGGTGTGAAAAAAATATCTGGCACCCCATTGTGTACTGATATACTATATGAACTATGCCAGTGAAGGGAAAGGTGGGAATGGCAAGATGTGAATGGCTATGGTCACAGTGGAAAGAAGGGCAAGACAGCAAAATAAGCTGTAGCAATATAGGAGGAGGCGGATGACGCCCCCAATAATACAGGCTTATTAGGGGCATCATCCTCCACCTCTTGTGGTCAGCACTGCAACCAATATTGCCTCCACCAAATGCAAGCACAAAAAATACACAGCCACTGATGTGACACATTATTATGCAAGTGTATAACATGAACAACATTCCATTCTAAAACTACTGTCTATTTGTACACCAGGACTGTGGCGCAGCTGGCTGGAAGTCAGCTGCATAAGATCTCTACTGACCAGAAGGTTATGAGTTTGAAGCCTGCCCGAGTTGGGGTGAGCTGTCGACCAAATTGTGTAGCTTGTTGTAGACCTTTGCAAGCCGAAAGACAGTTGCATCTGTCAAGTAGGAAATTTAGGTACCACTTTGTGGGGAGGCTAATTTAACTGATTTAAGAGGCCATAAAATCTCCAGGAAGTATGCAAAAGAATGAAGGAATGTGACAGCTCCCCCTGGTGGCCAGAAGCTGGGATGTTAAATAGCCTCTGAGTGTCTGTCTATATATGTTGTGTATCTATGGCATTTAATGTTTGCCATGTATATGTAAATTGTAATCTGCCCTGAGTCCCCTGCGGGGTGAGAAGGGTGGGATATAAATGATGTAAATATATAAATTGTTATATTCCTCTAACAGGGAGAAAGTTGGGCATCATCTGCCACCTCTTGTGCAGACCACTGCAGCTAATATTGCCTCCACCACATGCAACCATTGATGCAACACATCATTATGCAAGTGTATAACATAAACACAGTATTCCATGCTAAAAGTACTGTCTATTTATAGTTATACTCCTCTAACCAGGGCAGAAATTCGGGGGATTAGAAGATTGCCAGGGAAATAGATTTTATAAAAATAAATAAATCAGGATGGTGGTGGTTTGATGGATTGTTGAGAAACATTCCTGCACTTTGCTTTCGTCTCTAAACCAAATATAGCAGTTGATTTGGAAAGTGTAATCTGCTAAATGCCATTTGTTCATTCTTTCAGTAAACCCCTAGTGATGCACAGGGATCAGGAACACTGTCAAATCATTCCATTATATATGTGTGTGTGTGTGTGTGTGTGTTTTAAATCTACTGTTTTGTTATATATCTTCTATGCTGTTTGCAAAAGGATCTTGTTGATTGAATATTGTACAGGAGACATACGAAGTCATAGCTGCGTTAATCTGAAATATAAAATCACTACTGACCGAAAGGTCATGAGTTTGAAGCCAGCCTGGGTCAGAGTAAGCTCCCGACCAAAATTGTGTATCTTGTTGTCGACCTTTGCAGCCCAAAAGACAGTTGCATCTGTCAAGTAGGAAATTTAGGTACCACTTCGTGGGGAGGCTAATTTAACTGATTTATGCAAATGCGAGTAGATCAATAGGTACCATTTCTGTGGGAAGTTAATGGCACTCCATGCAGTCATGCTGCTTACATGACTTAGGAGGTGCCTACAAACAACGCCGGCTCTTCAGCTTAGAAATGGAGATGAACCCCCCCCGAGTCAGACAGAAATAGCTTTAATGTCAAGGAAAAAGCTTTACCTTTTTAATTATAATTTTGAGCAATGCAAGAGCTGCAGAAATAATTACCTGTGCCAAAACCTTCTGCTTGAAATAAACAACCTGTGGAAGAACTTTTTATGTAATTAAATAGTTACTTCTGATTTTAGGAAAGTTGGCATACTGAATTATCCCTTTATATTGATATAAAGTCTGGGTGACTCTGCAGATTGAGAATGACACTCAAGGGAATCTCACGAGTTGGTTTTCCAGGCAGATCTTGAGATGTCAGCCAAAGATTCTTCTTTTGGGTTCCCACTTGAGGATTACAGTCATTCGTTATTGCTTTGATATCTAAAAAACCTCTTTGCTGTTGGAACAAAACTCCCAGTTCACAATACTTAAGCTCAAATCTAAGGTGTGATACCCTGAAGTCCATGTCATTTAAATGTTAGACTTTTTTTTTAAAAAAAATCGAATCACACATGCATGTTGATTAAAACATTACTGTATATTAAACTACTTGCACAGTTGACGGATCAACATATGTAAGTAATCAGCTGCTCGTCTATGTGTGTGTCGCCTTTCTAAAATTTACACCTTCCCTACTTAAGTGTCTAAAACTTTTATCCGATAGTACAAAATAAATCTCTCATTGAGGGACTGGATTGTAATCAGTCACACATCATGAAGGTTAGGTTATGGTCCAGCAACATAAGGCCCCAGGTCAAATCTGAGGTTTAATAATCATAGAGACCTTGTGGACCATCCAGTCCAATCCTCTGTCAAGAAGCAGGAAAATTGCATTCAAAGTACCCCTGACAGATGGACATCTAGACTCTGCTTAAAGGCCCCCAAAGAAGGAGCCTCCACCACACTCCGGGGCAGAGAGTTCCACTGTTGAACAGCTCTCACAGTCAGGAAGTTCTTCCTAATGTTCAGATGGAATCTCCTTTCCTGTAGTTTGAAGCCATTGTTCCATTGTGTCCTAGTCTCCAGGGCAGCAGAAAACAAGCGTGCTCCCTCCTCCCTATGACTTCCCCTCACATCTTGATCCATGGATCTCATCATGTCCCCTCTCAACCGTCTCTTCTACATGCTAAACATGCCCAGCTCTTTCAGATGCTCCTCATAGGGCTTCTTCTCCAGGTTCTTTATCATTTTAGTTGTCCTCCCCTGGACACATTCCAGCTTGTTAAGATCTCCATTCAATTGTGATGTCCAGGATTGGACGCAGCATTCCAGGTGTAGTCTGACCAAGTAACATGACTTCCCTGGATCTAGACACCAGACTCCTATTTATGCAGGCTAAAATGCCATTGGTTTTTTTTGGCCACCACATGACATTGTTGGTTCATGTTTAACTTGCTGTCTACAAGGACTCCAAGATCTTTTTCACACGTAGTGCTATTGGGCCAGGCACCACCCATTCTGTATATTTTCATATAGAACTGACCATGAGCCCATGATCTGTGATTGTTGGAGTTGGATTTGCAAGAGCGTTATGAAAAATAACAGTGTTGGCAAAAAATCCTTTTAGCTGACCTCTTTATGAGGCGTCCCTTGAGACACTAGCTCTTGGTCATTACTTATTTTTAAGTGGCTCTTTGAGAAACTCGAGATCAGGAGAACATCAGGTTCTCATACTTAGTTTGAATTATGAATCCCACACCTGCCGAAGAGAGTCATCTTAATGTGCAGTATATATTAGAAATATTCTGCAAAATAGGGAGGGATAAGGAAACCAAGACATCCATACCATTGAAGAACTGCAAAATTAGATTCCTCAATTCTGATTTTTTAAAAAGACATATGTATATAGATAGTAGACTGGGCTGTGGTGCAGCTAGTTAGTATCTAAATCACCGAGTATTGGGTTCACAAGAACACAGATATAGTCACAAGACTTAAGTATAAAAATATCTATTTCATGTTGATATGATACACAGCATTGGGATATACAGATGTAACAATCATTAATAGGACATGTCATATACAAAACATAAGCGGGAGACGCAATATCCACAGTAGATCAATAACTATAAATCATAATAGAGGCGCAACTCCCCATCTAAATAGTGCGACAGTCCACAGTATCAAAGAGATTCCCATATGCCGTGAAGTCCAAACAGCAGACAATAAAAGGACACAGGAGGCTAGATATGCTCCAAATTATAAGTTCAAAAGTTGGCCGACGGGCTGGCGATGCCAAACTTTTCGGGGCCACTCCCCCGTTTCGCCCCCGGGCGGAGCTTTCTCAAGGCCATAAATGGTATTTCCGTGGTCCAAATATCGATCAGCGAAGCGTTCAGGCTTAACCTTATCGCGGCGGTAAGGTGACCATAAAGGTCAAGTAACCAGCTGCATTAAATCACTACTGACCGAGAGGTCATGAGTTTGAAGCCAGCCCGGGTTGGAGTAAGCTCCTGACCATTAATATTCTAGCTTGCTGTTGACCTTTGCAGCCCAAAAGACAGTTGCATCTGTCAAGTAGGAAATTTAGGTATCGGGGAGGCTAATTTAACTAATTTACGACACCATAAAACCTTCCAGTAGCATGTGTAAGAATGAGGATGTACTCCATCAAAGGACTCAGTGTCACAAGTGGACAGTGAAGCGACAGCTCCCCCTGTGGCCCGAATTGAGCATACCCTCATGAAGCCGGAAAGCTGGAATGTTAAATTGCCTCTCTGTCTATATATGTTGTATGTCTATTGGCATTGAATGTTTGCCATGTGTATGTGCATTGTAATCTGCCCTGAGTCCCCTGCAGGGTGAGAAGGGCGGAATATAAATACTGTAAATAAATAAATACTCTGTTGGTGTACAAAGTAGTGAAAAGAGTGGAAGAAAACAGGTCATTGAGGGCGTTTGTAGGATTGAGACCAACTGAGGGTGTTTCCAGATGGAGCCTTCTTCACTTTCCCAATTAAAAGGAACTTTGCAGCAATTCCCTCTTCTCCTCCTTCACAGATTCTCCAAAGTGGCAAAAAAGGAAAGCAGCAGCATGTGAAAATCAAGAAAGGGTTCCAAGTGGAGGACGACCTTGTCTCAAGACTCTATAAAGACAGTAAATGAGGCAGGGTGATGACATGATTTAAAACACGCACACGCACACACGCACCCCTCTTTAGTGGGACAGCAATACAGTATACAGTTTCATCTTTTTTAAAAAAAAACATACCAAAAGCAGACATCCCAAAGCAGAGAAAAGGACAGAAAATATCTGGCCAGGCAGGGAGCTAATGGGCAGCGAGGATTGTCTGCTTATGAGTGGGAGGAAAGAAATTTAAATGTAGCAGGATAAGTGGCTAAAACACCAGCTTTGAAAAGGCTTAATAATAGGAAAGGCAGACTGAGAATAGGGGATTGTGCTGTAAGTAGATCAGAGCTGGCCTTAGAATCCCAAAGCAGTGCAGTTTATTTCCTGAATGGCTGGAAGGAGAGAGGCCGACCAGTCTGAGCGCAGCTTGCATTTAGTGAGGACTTGCTGCACAAGGTCAAAGCCATTATGGTGGTTAAGTCCACAGTCTCCTCCAGGAGAGCTGGTAGTCGGTGTGCTCTGCAAAGTAGATGGTGGTCTCCCATAACCTCCATTTGAATGGCTTTGTTCAACAATTTGTTTGGACCAAAACCACAGAATTATCTTCCCTTTCACTCCTCTTTTTACCATAATGACCTCTCCCTTTTTGTTGACCTACAAACTATTTGACCATCCACAAAAGTCAAATGTCCCTGCCTGATACTGCATTACTAAGTTCATTTTATTTATTTTCTTATTTTATTTATTATGGGGGGGAGTGGAAGAAAGAAAACAGTTTTTGTTGGCTAATTAATAATATTAATAATAATAATAATAATGTGGCACACAAATGGAACTTTGAAAAAAAGAGACTGGGGGCCCAAGAACAAGCAATCAGAACAAATGCCATCAAAGCCAGAATTGAAAAGTTGACTAGATTCCAGGTGTAGACTCTGCAAGGAAGTAGATGAAATGATGGATCACATACACAGCTGCTGCAAGAAAATTGCACAGATGGAATATAAACAGAGGCATAATAGCATTACTTAGGATCCATTGGAAAATGAACCATTCTGGGACCTCTAAATTCAGACTGACTGAGTTTTGGAGCACAATACTCCTGACCTCATGATCGTGGGGTGGGGGTGGGGGGCAAAATGTACATCATCGATGTTGCAATTCCAGGTGACAGCAGAATTGTTGAGAAGTAATTGGAAAAGCTGACACAATATGAAGATTTAGAGATCGAACTACAAAGACTCTGGCAGAAGCGAGTCAATGTGGTCCCAGTGGTGATTGGCCCACTGGGTGCAGTTCCTAAAGACCTTGACCTACAATTAAGAACAATTGGCACTGACAAAATTGCCTTCTGTCAGCTGCAAAAGGCCACCCTAATCAGATCTGCATGCATTATTCGCTGATACATTACATAGTCCTAGAAAGGTCTCAGGGTGGCTTACAAAAACTAAAAACAAAATGTGACAACAAAACAGGAGTAAACAAAACAATTAAAAGCAAACCATTAAAATTCACACTTACCCCCCCATGGTTGCTTTGATGAAAGTGACATGAGTGTGTGTGTGTGTGTGGGGGGGGGGGAGATAACAGGAAAATTGGAAAATTGTTTAACTCCTTCAACCCCCTTCCTCCCCTCCCTTGTAAAATGGACTACCCCTCTCTGTCTAGCACCCCTTGTGGCCACTGCCTGGGTAATAGAACAGTATCCTAAGGAGCAAGACCACAATGCCCTTCACGCTTCTGTTGTTGTTATTATTATTATTATTATTCACACTTACCCCCCATGGTTGCTTTGATGAAAGTGACATGAGTGTGTGTGTGTGTGTGTGGGGGGAGATAACAGGAAAATTGGAAAATTGTTTAACTCCTTCAACCCCCTTCCCTTGTAAAATGGACTACCCCTCTCTGTCTAGCACCCCCTTGTGGCCACTGCCTGGGTAATAGAACAGTATCCTAAGGTGCAAGACCACAATGCCCTTCACGCTTCTGTTGTTGTTGTTATTATTATTATTATTATTATTATTATTCACACTTACCCCCCCCCCCCCATGGTTGCTTTGATGAAAGTGACATGAGTGTGTGTGTGTGTGTGGGGGGGGGGGAGATAACAGGAAAATTGGAAAATTGTTTAACTCCTTCAACCCCTTCCTCCCTCCCTTGTAAAATGGACTACCCCTCTCTGTCTAGCACCCCCTTGTGGCCACTGCCTGGGTAATAGAACAGTATCCTAAGGTGCAAGACCACAATGCCCTTCACGCTTCTGTTGTTGTTGTTATTATTATTATTATTCACACTTACCCCCCCCCCCCATGGTTGCTTTGATGAAAGTGACATGAGTGTGTGTGTGTGTGGGGGGGAGATAACAGGAAAATTGGAAAATTGTTTAACTCCTTCAACCCCCTTCCTCCCCTCCCTTGTAAAATGGACTACCCCTCTCTGTCTAGCACCCCCTTGTGGCCACTGCCTGGGTAATAGAACAGTATCCTAAGGTGCAAGACCACAATGCCCTTCACGCTTCTGTTGTTGTTGTTATTATTATTATTATTCACACTTACCCCCCCCCCCCCATGGTTGCTTTGATGAAAGTGACATGAGTGTGTGTGTGTGTGGGGGGGGAGAGATAACAGGAAAATTGGAAAATTGTTTAACTCCTTCAACCCCCTTCCTCCCCTCCCTTGTAAAATGGACTACCCCTCTCTGTCTAGCACCCCCTTGTGGCCACTGCCTGGGTAATAGAACAGTATCCTAAGGTGCAAGACCACAATGCCCTTCACGCTTCTGTTGTTGTTATTATTATTATTATTATTCACACTTACCCCCCCCCCCCCATGGTTGCTTTGATGAAAGTGACATGAGTGTGTGTGTGTGTGGGGGGAGAGATAACAGGAAAATTGGAAAATTGTTTAACTCCTTCAACCCCTTCCTCCCTCCCTTGTAAAATGGACTACCCCTCTCTGTCTAGCACCCCCTTGTGGCCACTGCCTGGGTAATAGAACAGTATCCTAAGGTGCAAGACCACAATGCCCTTCACGCTTCTGTTGTTGTTATTATTATTATTATTATTATTCACACTTACCCCCCCCCCCCCCATGGTTGCTTTGATGAAAGTGACATGAGTGTGTGTGTGGGGGGGAGAGATAACAGGAAAATTGGAAAATTGTTTAACTCCTTCAACCCCCTTCCTCCCCTCCCTTGTAAAATGGACTACCCCTCTCTGTCTAGCACCCCCTTGTGGCCACTGCCTGGGTAATAGAACAGTATCCTAAGGTGCAAGACCACAATGCCCTTCACGCTTCTGTTGTTGTTGTTGTTATTATTATTATTATTATTATTATTATTATTATTATGGATGCCCTGTAGAATATTCCCGATTCCTGATATCTACAGATTGGGTTAGGAAAAAGTGTTTTCCAAAATGTTTCTTTTGAAAGTGCCAAGGTGATAATCCTATTTTGCACAGGTTTTCTTGCACCTCAGTTTCAAATAGCAGCAAAAATGGTGGTGAGAAAATATGCAGATTTTTTAAAACTTGGCATTAAAATTTAAGTTATGATGTGGTGCTGTGTAAGATAAATTACTAGACCTTTAAAAAGATTATTATTCCAAGGAAGTTGGTTAAGACAGCAGCACATGTGAACATGTGATCTCTGAGTCCTCGTGGGAAACAAGTTAAACATGAGCCAACAATGTGATGCAGCAGCAGCTACAAAAGCCAATAGGATTTTGACCTGCATAAATAGAAATCTAGTGTCTTGATCCAATTGAAGGGAGACTTTGACTCTAAGCTGGAATGTGTCCAGAGGAGGGTGACTAAAATGATCAAGGGTCTGGAGAACAAGCCCTATGAGGAGCGGCTTAAAGAGCTGGGCATGTTTAGCCTGCAGAAGAGCAGGCTGAGAGGAGACATGATAGCCATGTATAAATATGTGAGTGGAAGTCATAGGGAGGAGGGAGCAAGCTTGTTTTCTGCAGCCCTGGAAACTAGGGCACAATGGAACAATGGCTTCAAACTACAGGAAAGGAGATTCCACCTGAACACTGGGAAGAACTTCCTAATTGTGAGAACTGTTCAGCAGTGGAACTCTCTCCCCCCTGAGTGTGGTGGAGGCTCCTTCTTTGGAGGCTTTGAAACAGAGGCTGGATGGCCATCTGCCGGGGGTGCTTTGAATGCATTGTTCCTGTTTCTTGGTGGAAAGGGGTTGGACAGGATAGCCCTTGAGGTCTCTTCAAACTCTATGATTCTAAATGCAGACGCTGATTTATTTCTCAGTTGTAATTCAGATTGGAGTGTTGAACAGATTTCTTGAATTGGACATTAAAGTAATCATTTTTGTTAATAAGCTGACTTTATATAGAGTGAATGGCAAACAGGAGGGAGAAAAAGACTGCGTATTGCTTAATTAGTTCAGTTAAACACCTGTCAAGTTATTTCTTCTTTCATAGAAACCGGATTTGCTAAAATTATGCAGAAGGTATTAAAATGCAACAATTTTAAATAGAAATGTTATCACCTCAGGCACAGATATTCTTAGCTGTACGTTCTCTTTCTCTTGAGAGTAAAATGAAGTAATATAGGTTGGTGCTATATTATGGGGACCCAAGCGATTCAAAAGCATCACACTGATTTTCATGTGAAGCATCATAGAAAATCTGAATCAGATTGAATCCCTGTCATTCAAAATACTTGGAGAGTAGAAGTTGAGTTCATATTTTTTTTCTTCAGATCTTGTAATATATGTATTTGCATATCAATACATCAAGCAAAACTGTCAATGTTTTAGCCACCTATTTGAATAATTTTACATTATGATGCATTTTCGATATCAGCATCCCAGATAAGAAATACTCAACCTGTACCAATGAGGGGAAAGTTTATCTCCTGTACTCCATGCAATTCCCAGGGCTGATTTTGTGACCGCTTGACCCCAAAGTACCACCAATTTAATTTTTATTTTGAATGCTCTCTCGAGTTGTGGGGACAGGGAGCAATTTTGCAGTGTTTTGCGCAGAAGAAACCTTTTTTAAACGAAATATATTGACATGGAAACTAATGTTTCCATTCTATTGGTTCATAAAGGACTTTTCTGCGTCTAAAATGGTCCACTGGGACCCAGTATGGCAAGTTGGCCATAATTGTGGAGACATTTTAATTAAATGTTTTTGTTAAACTTTTTCATTGAGAGTGGAAGTCGTGTTGTTTTGTTGCAAGATAAATGTATAGTTTGTTATTGCTTATTTGCCTATAGGTTTGATGGTAAAATGTTTAACAAGCCACAGAGGGTTGGCGGGGAATGTTGGGGCAGCAGGACCCTGTGAAGGCTGTTGCCGTGGAGACAGAAGTTAGAGCTGCACCTGTTTTAGAACTTTCAGATTTTTAAAATAAGTCAGTTGGTTTTGTCGGTTGGTGGGAGGGAAGCTGTCTTTTGGAGCTTTTAGAAAGCAGTTCAGTTAGAGGTTTGAGAAACCCAGGTGAAAGACAGACTTTGTCCAAGTTAGAGTAGAAAACTAACTTAATAGATGGGTAAAGCCTATAGTTGGCTATTTACCTGCTGGAGCAGTTAGTTATTAGGACTGCTTGGTTCTGTTGAAGGAGACTCGTTGAGTTACAGAAGAAACGTCAGGAGAAAATGCTACCCAGGCATAAGCATAGAGAAGAAGGCAAAGTTAGCAATAATCTGCCCAGAGACAGCAGAACAGAGAAGGGAGTCATACTGAGCATGTGCAGGAATGCAAAGAGATAAAGAAACACTGTATCTCCAACAATGAAGCGTGGACAGTCCGTGTTACATTATGATAGGCTGCAATTCTAGCTGCGACATAACTTTTAACCAGTAATAAGATTTTGGGCAACCATAAGTTGAACCCTGATGCTTGTATAAATATGTGCCTTACAAGAGGAGGGGGCCGCCCCCTGGAAGCACCATGTTGTGCTGAGGGACGGACTCACAGCTGTGAAACAAAGTAAACTGAGCTTTCTGAGAAAATCCTGTTGTCTGTCTTCCCTTCTACTGCATCTGCACGAGCAGCCTGCCTTGTGGGAGTATGGTTATCTGCTACACTGTTAGGAAGTACAGTGGAAACTGTACCCTATTGTTGAAACGATGTAACCGCAAGATTTGTACCTCTTAGGAAAGTTGTTTGCAACCAACTAAGCTCTGAACTCTGTTATAAAATAAACTGTTGAACATCTTTATTACAACACCTCTCAATGTCGTTCTTTTAAAAACACAAGCCTTAAAAGAACAAACCCTCACATCGGTGGCTGAACTCATACAGTTGGTGGCAGCAAATATATTAACTGGTGGCAGTTTGAACATCTGTTGGTGGGGTTCAAAGGGAAAGTACCCACCCTACTGCTCAGAGCAGGCATGTAGCCAGGGGGGGCTAAGGGGGCTTCAGCCCCCCCCCCCCGAAATTCTCAGGGTGGTCCGCAAAAAGGCCTTACTGGTACATTATTTAAACTGTTATGTGCATTTAAATCATGATCTGATCACCATGCTCATTATATCCCACATTAATGGGGTTATTGGGATAACAATACAAAAGGTTTGCTAGGGTAGGCCCTCTTCCACCCAGTCTCAGCCCCCCCCCGAACCAAACTCACCCCCCGGAATCAAAATCCTGGCTACGGCCCTGGCTCAGAGTTATAAAAGGGTTCATTCCTTACATGTTAGTGGCAGTGGTAAGATTTGCAAAGTAGACCTGCCCTGCCACGGTTAACATAAGGAGCATGGATATACTTCATTATATTATTTGGTGGCAGCATATTTATTGTAAGGGTCAAGGGGTCCGAGCCCCAACATATTTGGGGCATGGTGGGATAGCCTGCCCTGCCACACCGAAAAAGGAAAGGTCAGTGGTAACTAACCAACGGGCCAACCCTGACCCCTTACAGAGGGGTCACATTGCAATCCTCCAAACTTGCCATATTGTTTGTTAGCTTGCTTGAGGAGATATCTGCTCTGAATGTGGCTTGAACTTCAAAACTGTTTTTCACTAATGATCAAAAAGACACTTTCCTTATGAGATTTATGTTTGTAAGTCTGGCAAAACTTAGTTTGGATCAAAGCTAATAGGGTCATCTTGGGTTGCCCAAATTGCAAACAGTCCTAGAGAATGATGAAGCATTGGAAAGAAAAGAAAAAAAGGAAGACATAGGCAACTTTGGATCTTCCTGGGGGATGTGTGGACTACCTAACTCCCTAAAACAGTGTTTCTCGATCATCCTAATACTGCAACCCCTTCATACACTTCGTCATGTTGTGGTCACCCCCAACCAGAAAATTATTTTTGTTGCTACTTCATAACTGTCATTTTGCTACTGTCGTGAATCGTAAAGTAAATATCGGATATACAGGATGTATTTTCATTCACTGCACCAAATTTGGCACAAATACCCAATACGCCCAAATTTGAATACTGGTGGGATTGGGGGAATTGATTTTATCATTTGGGAGTTGTAGTTGTTGGGATTTATAGTTAACCTACAATAAAAGAGCATTCTGAACTCCATCAATGGTGGAATTGAACCAAACTTGACACACACAACTCTCATGACCAATAGAATATACTGGAAGGGTTTGGTGGACATTGGCCCTGAGTTTTGGAGTTGTAGTTCACCTACATCCAGAGAACACTGTGGACTCAAACAATGATGGATGTGAATCAAACTTGGCATGGATACTCAATATGCCCAAATGTGAACACTGGTGGAGTTTGGGGAAATAGACTTGACATTTGGGAGTTGTAGTTGCTAGGATTTATAGTTCACCTACCATCAAAGGGCATTCTGAACCCCACCAATGATAGAATTGGTCCAAAATTCGCACACAGAACCCCCATGACGAACAGAATATATTGTGTTTTCTGATGGTCTTTGGCAACCCCTTTGACACCCCTCGCAACCCCCCCCCCCAGGGGTCCTGACCCCCAGGTTGAGAAATGCTGATCTAAGGTGGTGAGATGTCCACTTGTGATTTTCAGGGTTTTAAAAAAATACTAAGCAGAACAGGCTGTTTTCACAGTTAAGTTGTTGCACTTGGAGGCTTTCAGTGCAGTTCTTGATTCTCTTTAAGAGAAGAAAAAACTTGATATAGGGATTCTGAAGCTGTCAAGAGCACAAAAACATGCTTGGAGGGACATATGCAATCCCAGGCCTCCACTGTATTATATAATTGTATAATTGTCTCATCAGCAGTGATCAGGCTTGTTGTTAGTCATGACACACTGGAGTCATTTTTTTAATTTTGTTGGATCTTCTCTAAACGTGACTAAGTCTAGATCTAAATTAGTGGCAATTTTAAAGTGTTCTTTTTATATTCTGAATTCTCTCTGTGTTAATAATCCATTTGCAGGAAGGGGTAAGACATCCTAAATCAAGTCTTTGTGCTTCTCCATGCTTTGTTGAACTTCTTCTCCCTCCTCCTCCTGGTGATGATCGGTTTGAAAAGCTGTGCTTCAGGCAGATGCTATTAGTATAATCAGTCAGCCATCCAGATCGTGCATTCAAGTAGAAGGCTGGTATTATATTCAGAAGCGATAAAGGCCTTCTCCAAAATGTCAAGGCTGACTTTTATTCAGGTCATTGACTGTTTCTAGAAATTCAGTGATATGTCAGAATGCTACAGAAAGGGACAATAACATACCAGTGTTTATGTTTTCTTGTAAATGGCATTATGTGAAAAAAAGAGATTTGTTTATGCCAATAGAATCAGGCTGAATGTCACTGGCCTATGATACAGATTACAGGTGGGAAATACATTCATGTATAAATCCGGATCAAACCAGTAAAGCTCTTTCTCTTTAAAGTGCCATTTTTATATTGTTTTGCTTTCTGTAATCCTTTTTCAAAAATATTTGTGTTAGTTGCTTACATTGTGTATTTTTTCAGTGATACCTTGTGTCATGACATAATGAGGAAAGCTGTACAGAACATGAAGTAAGACATCCCAACATGTTGCAAATGTATAGCTATAAACAGTATTTCTCCATACTGATCAATCGCTTAAATGTAATTATGTACTGTGAAATTACTACAATTTAGCCTCACTTTAACTGCCATGGCTCAATGCTATGGAATTGTGAGAGTTATAGTTTGGTGAGTCACCATCACTCTTCTAGACTTTGTTTGTTTGTTTGTTTGTTTACGGCATTTATATCCCTCCCTTCTTATCCCAAAGTGGACTCAGAGCGGCTTACAAGTAATATGTAAATACAATATATTATATTATTACCTTAGCACAATATTAGCATTATATATTACTATATTGTACTATACCATTATACTGTATTATTATTAGTAATATTACATCTAAAATAAAATATATAATTATAATATCGAATTATTATTAGTATTAGATTGTGTTACATTATAATATTATCAATATCATACATTTTATTGTATTCTATATGATTTTATTCTATGATTCTAAAATCATATACCGTAGAGTCACACTTATCCAACCTTCACTCATCCAAAGTTCTGTATTATCCAACGCAGTCTGCCTCCCGCCCGGATCCACCACTATTTCAATACATTGCGATGTTTTGGTGCTAAATTCATAAATACAGCAATTATTGCATAACGTTACTATATAACAATATCAGATATTTAACTGCTTTATCTGTCAATTTGTTGTAAAACATTTTGTTTTGGTGCTTAATTTTTAAAATCATAATGTAATTTAATGTTTAATAGACTCTTCCTTAATCCCTCCTTATTATCCAACATTTTCACTTATCCAACATTCTGACGGCCCATTTATGTTGGATAAGTGAGGCCCTACTATAGTTGGGCAAACTTGAAGGGCCATCCAGTCCATTTCCTTGCCATGCAGGAACACAGAATCAAAGCACCCTGGACAAATGGCTATCCAAACTCTGCTTTAAAAACTCCAGAGAAGGAGACTCCACAAGACTCTGGGATAACCTAATCCATTCCCAAACAACTTTTACCATCACAAAGTTCTTCCTCATGTTTAGGTGGAATCTCTTTTTCCTGCAGTTTGAATCCATTGCTCCATGTCCTAGTCTCCGGAGCAGCTCCCTCCTCTATATGATTTCCTTTCCAATATTTAAACATGGCTCCAATGTCTCCTCTCATGTTGGCTTCTAGACTGTTGACCAGTTTCGCAGCCCTTCTCTGCACTCCTGACTGCTGGTCGATCTCCTTCTTGAATGGTGATACTTGAAAATTGACATAGTCTTCCAGGTGAAGTCTGACCAAATCAGAATTGAGTGGGACTATGATTTCCCTTAATGTAAACATTATTCTCCCGTTGATGCAGCCTAGTACCACATTGGCTTTTTAAACTGCCGCATCACCTGTTGTCAGAGAAGACTTAAGACCTTGTAAAACTGTCATGATCCCATATTACTGAGCCATGGCAGTTAACATGGCGTCAAAATGCAATAATTTAAATTGGAAATCCCATAATCTATTGCAAATAAGTGCACCATAACCTTATGGTAAGGTAAAAATGATGTCACATCCATTTGGCAAATGTGAATCTCTATGAACATGTGGAGACCACCTTTTGAAAACCACTAGTCAAGAAAACCGTGGCCTTGCTGGACTTCTGCGCATGCGGCTGGAGTGAGCAGTCGCACCTACACCTCTCTCCCCAAAAGAATAAATAAATAAGCAATAAGCCTTAAAAAAGAAGAAGGAGAATTATCTAAACTGAACCAGAAGTTGGAAGATACTTCAAAAAGAAAAAGTGGATACTCTCCAGGACTATTATAAGGTGAGATAACCTTAATAAGGCTTAACAAAAAGCTAAAATGCCTCCAAAAGAGCCAAAAGAGCCACTGCTAACGCGGGCTGATTTGGAGGGTAACAAGAAAGCAATTGAAGATATGGGAAAAATTTTGCAAGATAACCTTAAATAATAAATGAGACCATGATAAAAATGGGGAAGAGACTGTGAGTTGTATAAAACAGAATTACAGCTACAGAAAAACAAACAAACGACAACACAAAAAGAGATTGAAAAACTGAAAGGCCAACTAGCAGAGCTGTCTGATAGAAGCAGACGCGCAAATTTAAGGCTTGGAAACTGGCCAGAAAGAGATAGAGAAGAAAACTTGAAAGAAGAAATAGTGAAATGGTTACAAAAAATCAAATTGAGGTGTCAGTAGTGGACATTGACAGATTACATCGAGCATGAGAAGAGCGGGGACAAGACCCAGACAAGTGATTATAAAGTTTACTACGGAGAAGAAGAAAGAAGAGGTACTCAGACAATTAAAGAAAAAGAAACCGCTATATAAAATAAGCAGATTATAGCGAAACAAGATCTGTCTATTGAAACATTGAAAATCAAACAACAACTTCAACCATATGCGGAGACATTATACAAAGAAGGAGTGCAATTCACCTGGGGCTACCCAATGGCAATTATCCATTTTCGACAAGGGAAAAGACTTATGGCCAAAACACCACAGCAAGCCGAGGGAAATGCTGCAATCTCTAGGTATCAGGAACAAAAGAGATCGTGGTAAAAGAAAGAAGATGCAGCTGGTTCGTCAGCAAACCCCCAGGAGAAGAAGCTGGGGAAGAAGAAGGAGAAGAAGAGGAAGAAGGAGAAGAAGGAGAGGAGGATGATTGAATAGCTCAAAAATTTATTTAACTAAACCCCCTTTCCTTCCTCAGGGTTGTAATAATACTATGGAAGAATTGAAGATCTCAAATTTAATTTAGAATGATATAAGTTATAAGTAAAACTAAAACTATTGTATCAAAGGGTAATGAGTGTTGTTTTAGGAAATTTGGATTAGGGAGGGAATACTCTTATCACACACTGCTCTTATCAGCACAGCTGAAAGAGTGGGCAAAAAGCCCAGAACTATGAAGAGGAAAAAAAGAAGGGAAAGGTGTTAATAATAACAAATTAGCACTGTAGTGGCTCTAGGCAAAGAAAGAATGAATGAATGGTGAAAGCCATTAACATTTCCTTAAATGCAAGTTAGTCCAAACTTAGGTGATAGAAAAGAAAAGAAAAAGTTATGATTATCAGGTATTAATGTGGGAAAAGTACTATGAGTCAGGACAGAACGTGAGTGTACTGGCTGAGAGAGTATTCTTTTACTAGGATGGTTGAAACAAAGCAATAACATTTTTTTAAAAAAAGCCTAATAATGTCTGTTTAAAATATGCACCAAGAAATGTAGTACTGCTAACTACATATCTTTGAATGTTAAAGCGGGATAAGATTTGGATTGAAAGGAAATGTTAAGTATTTTCAAGAAACTTTTGCCTGGAAATAAGATGAAGGGAAAATGGTAAGGGATATTGTGGGGGTATGTAATTAAATGAAATGGGGAGAGAGGCAGGGAAGCCAAGGTCAAGAATCTCAATGGTGGAGAGAGAAGCTAATCTCTCACGAAGACCACATTGGGCATATAGGGGGTTGACAAGAAATAAAGGGAAAAGGAATGGGAAAATGAGCCAAAGAAAAAAAACTAAGGAAATAAATACATTTAAATGGGATTATCTCTAAAATGTGTGAGCCTCAACATCAATGGTTTAGCCTCAAATAATAAAAGATCACGTTAAGAAAATTCATTGAAAGAAATAATTTTGGCTGTATAATGTTACAGGAAACACACAGATCAAAAAAAAAGATCCAAGTAAATTATTAAGTTTGCCAGGGTGGAGTACAGTGGCAGAAGCAAGAGCGAATAATAAAACAAAGGGAGTTGCCATCTTGATAAAAATAAATCTGGAAGTGGTACAGTATGATTTGGTGGAGGATACTAAAGGAAGATGGGTAATCTTTAAAGGAGAAATCGATGGGGTAAAAATCACAATTCTGAATATATATGTGCCCAATAAAGGTCAGAAAAGATATGTAGAAAAGATATTTAGAAAGCTGGAGGAATATATGAAGGAGAAGTAATTGTAGCCTAGCAGGTGATTTCAATATGGACTTGATACAGAATAAGAGTAGCATTTTAAATAGATGGAAATTGAAGGACTGTTTCAAAGAGGTAAACATACAACCAAAACCAACATATTTTTCAGGAAGGCACAAAAAGTTTACCCATTATAGACTATATATTAACCAGAGACTCAATCAGTCAAGATAATAAAAGCTGATACCGGACAGATAGAAATATCAGATCACGCTCAGTACAAATAACAATACAGTTAATAGAGGAAAAATCTCAATATAAATGGAGATACAGGGATACAACATTGAATCAGGAAAAAGACAGGGAAGAGATGGTAAAAGAAATTAAAGATTACTTTCAAGTGAATCGAAAGTCGACAAAAGAAGGAATTATATGGGATACAATGAAAGCATTTGTAAGAGGCCTACTAATAAAAAAGAAGTATTCAAAAGAAAATAAGAAACTTAGAGCGGAATGCAATTTGTAAACAAATGGAGGATAAGTATAAGGAGCTACAGAATAGATATGATAAAAAAATTAAAAAGAAATAGATAAGCTCAAAGAAGAATTAGAGGAAATAGATAAGTTTGATATATGGAAAAAGAATTAATGGTTAAAAATGATTTCCAAAGGTCAAATATTAATTCAGTTAGACGACTAGCAAACTATCTTAAAAAAGAAAGGAAAAACAAAGAGTGAAAGAAATATATGATAAAAATAATAAATTGATAAAGGATAATAAAAGCATAAGGGATATATTTGCTGATTTTTATCAGAAACTATATAAAGGAGAAAAAATATACCATGTGAAGATTGGGTGAGAAAAAAATAGGAGAGGAGGAAAAAAAACAACTAAAGAATGAAGTATCATATCAAGAGATTGAGGAAGTAATAGACAATCTTAAAAGGAAATCGCCAGGAAACGCGGATACACTACAGAATTCTATAAACAAATGAAAGAAGTCTTAATCCCAGAATTAGCAATAATTTTCAATAATATAAAAAAGGGAGAAGCACCGAGTCCTGGAGAGAAGCAGAAATAATAACAATCCTCAAACCAGGGAAGAACCCAAGAGAAGTGAATTCATATAGACCAATTAGTTTATTGAATCAAGATTACAAAATATTTGCGAAAATTTTAGCAAATAGATTAAAGGATATATTACCAAAAGTGATAGGGGAAGATCAATATGGTTTTACAAAGGGAAGAAATATAAGCCATCCACTGAGAAATTTGATTAATATTATTGCCCAGAAAAGTAAAAAAAGGTTTGCATTTATCAAATTAGATGTATATAAAGCATTCGATACAGTTAACCACCTTTTTTTTTCAACAGAATGAAGAATTTTGGAATAGGCAAAGAATTTATTGAGGTCATAAAGGAAATATACAAAAGGGGAAGGCAAAAGTGAAAGTAAATGGGGATACACTAGAGAAATAGTTATAGAAAGAGGGGTTAAGCAGGGTTGCCCCATTATCCCCAATGCTATTTACACTAGCTATAGAGTATTTAGCGGATAGAATAAGAAATAATGGTAGAATAACGGGATACAGAATAGGAAAGGAAGTTGTAAAAGTAAATTTGTTTGCTGATGATTTACTGATAATAACAGAAAACCCAATAGAATCACTAAAAGAATTGGAAATAATATTAGAAGACTTTCATAAGTTCTCAGGACTAAAGATCAATATCACAAAATCAAATTGTTGGGATTTAATTTGGAGAAAGGATTATTAGAAGATATTCAGAGAAGGGAAGACATTAAAATAGCAAAAAGAAAATAAAAATACTTGGGTATTTTTCTAACTAATAGGTCAGAGGGGCTGTGGGACTTCAATTATAAGAAAATATGGGGAAAAATACAAGAGCAAATGAAAAACTGGAAGGAAAAAAATTTAAATATATCAAAGAGAATTAGGGCAATTAAAATGTGCATACTTCCTAAAATACTGTATTTGTTTCAAACACTGCCATTAGATATTTCACAACAAACATTTCAAAAATGGGATCGAGATATTAGAAAGTGGATATTTGGGGGAAGAGACCAAGAATAAGTAATAAGGAATTATATATGCCAAACAAAGAAATAGGATGGGGATACAAAATTACAAGAATATTATGAAGCTTTTCAACTGAAGACAATTTTAGAACTAGAAGAAGAAAATCAAGCAAAATGGATAAGAATAGAAAATGAAGTAAACAAAGGTCAAGGTGAATATGGAATTTTCACACAAAAATTGAAAGAGGTGATAGGGAAAACAATAGGCCCGAGGAAAATAGCTTTAAAAATATGGGAGAAATGGAAAAAGAAATGGATGCCATTTTTCTCAAAGGAAGCCCCGATAGGGGTCTGAGAAACAAAGAGGATAAGAGCGTCATCAAGAAACTGGAACAGTGGGGATATTGTAAAATAAAAGACTTATATAACGAAAAGAATGTACTAATGGAATGGAGTCAGTTGAAAAACTTAGGAGGAGAAAGATTTTGGCTAACATTGAGAGGCATTTGGGAACAAATAAAAAAGGAAGATAGCAATTCGGTGAAAATATAATAGATAGGATATTAAAAGAAAGATCCAGTGGAAGGCAAAAAGGGTTAGGCAAAATATATGGAAGAATGCTGGAAGATAAGGAATTTATGTATAAAAGGATGGAAAATAGGTGGGAAAAGGAAGGAGGCCTAGGGAAAGAAAGAATAGATAGGATAAGGATTGGACTAAATAAAATAAAAATAGAAAAATATAGGGAACTAGAGCAGAAAGTAATAACAAAATGGTACAGGACACCAATCCAACTGGCACATATGATCCAGGGTCTAAATCCGAAATGTTGGCACTGTGGGAGTAGAGAAGCCTGGTACGCACATCTCTGGTGGGAGTGTAAGGAGATACAAAGGTTCTGGAATCAAATTTTTAGGAAGATCGAACTATATACAAAAATAAAAAATGATTTAAATATGGATATTCTCTTAAAAGGGATATGCGGGGATAGTAAAATCAAAAGCGCAAGAACAAAAATTAGTTATGATGATGTTTAGAGCGGCACATGCCGTGATTGCCTGGGGGTGGAAAGAAAAAAAGAAATGGACCCTTGAAAAATGGTATGAATATGTGTGGGAACAAGTTCAGCTGGAAATTATGGATATTATAAGAAATGAAAAACTATGGACAGAAAAGCAGAAGAAAATCAAAGAAATATGGTTACCCTTCAAAAACTGGATACAGGAAGCTAAACCAGAAGATGAACATTGGGGGAAAAACTGGACAGAATGAAACGATGGCTCAAATAAATGAAGGACTAACTTGTCAACGGGGGAGGGGAGGGTCAGGGGGAAGAAAAATGTATTGTAACTAAAGCAATGTAAAGTAAGAGTAAATGTAGTATAACAATACAATAAAAAATCTTAAAAAAAAAAAAAAAAAAAAAGAAAACCGTGGCCTTGTTGGAAGTAAAGCTTCTGGTGTGAGAGAATTGGCCATCTGCAAGGACTTTGCCCAGGAGTTGCCCAGATGTTTTGATGTTTGACCATCCTTGTGGGAGGCTTCTCTCATGGGGAGCTGGAGCAGACAGAGGGAGCTCATCTGCGCTCTCCCCAAATTCAAACCTCTGAGCTGTCAGTCTTCAGTCCTGCCGGCACAATGGTTTAACCCAGGCCTGGGCAAACTTCGGCCCTCCAGGTGTTTTGGACTTCAACTCCCACAATTCCTAACAGACTACCGGCTGTTAGGTATTGTGGGAGTTGGAGTCCAAAACACCTGGAGGGCTGAAGTTTGCCCAGGTCTGGTTTCACCTGTTATGCCACACTGGGATGCAAGATGGAAGATTTTATTCTCTGGACGCATCTCCACATTGAATTTCACTGAAGATGGTCTTTGAACCTTTGCTATATGGACTTTTAAGTTTGCACCATGATCTCTTTTTTGGAATACTTTGCAGAAGAGTTTCTGTCCACACGCAGCGTTTCCTGTGTGGTCGTTTCATCCTGGACTTTCAAAGGAGGAGGGACAGTGCCGTGAAAGAACAAGTTGCTCTGCACCACTTTTATTATCTCATTTTCTCACACCATATTACATATCAGAAATTGCTTTTGAAAGTCCCCTCGGGTTTAGAGGAGGTTTGCATTTCAGAATTGCTTAAAGCTCCCTTGGTTTTTTCCCCTTTTCTTTTTCTGGAGCTGGGTTAATATTAGTAGCTCGATGATTGAATATAAAACATCTTGAATGTCATGAATTTTTAACAACAGAATGCCACAGCACATTAGTAGTTGGGGGAAATGTAATTAAAATAACAGTTTGATTTTAAAGGTCAAACTCAACTAGCATAGCCATGTATTCAAAGTGGAAATTTATACTGTCAGTTCATGTGAAATAGCAGGCATGTAATACCTCTTTATCCTTTTTTTTTTTTTTTGAGATTTGTGAAGATGCTGTCGAGGAGGAGTCTTTTCAGGACTGTCAATGAGATTTAGAGGCTTGTTGGGAAGCTTTTTTTCTATTTGGTTTGGGTGATGACTGTGCTTGAATATGTCTTATAATTCTGATGTTCAGTGACAAAATTGAGTGGGGAATCAAGAGATACCTAGGGGCTTTGATGGCAGGGGAGAAAAATCAAATTCTTAATCCACGTTATCTAGTAAATTTCTCTGATATTCATGTCTTGTCCTCCCAATAGCAACCATATAGCAGCACATACCTTGAATGCATACATTCCCTCTTTCATATCTCTCATTCTACGAAATCTGACTGGTACAACCTGAGGATCACAGCCAGACACAGTGAAGACATCTGCCCTTGCGCTATGCTACTCTGCTGTTGAGTATGCATGCCCACTGTGGAACACATCTCACCATGCTAAAACAGTGGATGTGGCTCTTCATGAGACATGCCACATTATCACAGGGTGTCTGTGCCCTACACCACTGGAGAAATTACACTGTTTAGCTGGCATTGCACCACCTGACATTCCCCGGGAAGTAGCACAAACACAAGCTAGGAACAGTCAAGCAGGCATGACAAAGAGGTGCTATATATTCAAAAGTCTTTAGTATGTTATGAAAAATATTACCATATCAACAATATGTAACACATTAATAGATTGTACTTATCAATTAGTGTGTTTGTATCCAATTTTATGTGTCTGTAATTGACCATGATTGTTTATGGTATTTTAGAGTGTTTTAGGATGTTTTCTCTTGATGTGTTTTATATGCTTGGAAACTGCCCTGAGCCTCGGGAAGGGTGGTTTAGCAAATTGAAATAATAAATAAATAAATAAAATAAAGCAAGAACAGACTGGTCATACAAAACATGTGTAGTTCACTTCATATCAATCAATCAAATAAACAGCCAAACAACATGCCATGGAGAAGTCCCCCCCCCCCCCCACACCAATTAATATGAAAGCATCCAAAGATTTAACAGAGCCCTCAAATTTCAACGTAAAGTAATAGGTAAATAATTCCAAGTGGAAGAGTCCCATACAAATGTATGCTAGTTGCAAAGGGCAAACAAACTGTAGGGAGTGACTGAACAAATAAACAACAATGGTTAGCATTAAAGTATTTTGTGTCTCATCCCAATAATAATAATAATAATCAATTTATTATTTAATTAGTCACCCGCCATCCGAAGTGCTCTGGGCGACTTACATGAAACAGAGTAAAACAGAGTAGACTTACATAAACCAGTGAAATAATTTAAAATTTAGGTTACAACTCAAATGCTCTGCCAAAGAGCCAAGTCTTAAGCTCTTGAGTGAAGGACCGCAGGTCGCGGATGGCTCTTATATAAGGTGGTAACGAGTTTCATAGAACTGGGGCAGTGATAATCATCATCATCTTTATTTATATTCCGTTCTATCTCCACGAGGAAAATCAGGCCAGATTACAGAACATATATACAGCAAGCATTCAATGCCATTATACAATTAACAAGGACAGACAATACATAAACAAAGGTAAAGGCTTTCCCCATCTCTTTCCATATCCGGAATCTGGAGGGTATGCCTGACTCTGGCCATTGGGGGGGGGGGTATGCTGTTGCTCCATATTCCATGCTGAGGAGCTTTGTTGTCTATAGATGTCCTTCCGAATGGATCACAGAATAAATATTCTCATACCACAACAGGCTAAATGCTTTATTTTCACACTAACATTTCTTCCTCTATGGTGTTTTTTTCAACTTCTGAATAGATCGCCAGCATGTCCTTACGGGTGCCTTTTATTACCTCCTTTATTACCTTCTTAAAGTGGTACCTATTTGTCTACTCACATTTCTGTTTTCAATCTGCTAGGTGAGCAGAATCTGGGGCTGATGCCAGGCGCTCATCCCTACCCAGGATTGAACAGCCACCTTTTGACCGGCAGGATTTTCTGCAGTTTAGTGGTTTAACTCGCTGTGCTAAGCCCGGCCCCAATGTTTGTATTCTAACAAGACATACATAGTGATCGGCAGGCAACACTCATGCCGACTCACGAACAAAATAAAACAATGCTATAACCATAAAAATAACAAAAATGATACTAAAAAACATCATTAAAACATTGTTAAAATTACACTAAGTGACAAAAAACGGTCAATATAAATACATGCTAAACTCAGATGCAACTTAATATTTCCTAAACATTATATGAAGTTGGTCAAAATTTCATACTGCAAAATACAATTGAGAGATCTTTCCCTCCTTTTCTTTCTTCATCCCCATTTAAGTCATACTTTCCCATTTAAAGCCATATTACTCATTTGAAAGAAAGCTGCTTCTACTTAGCCCCCCCCCCCCTCTCTATATAAAGGTTTTGTGGGACTTCTCTTTTACCACAGCCACTAGCGAATATTTTTCCTAAAGGACACAGAGTGTCTTTTTTTTGGAGGTGCAGCAAAGTCACCAGAGATAGGAATGAGATTGCTGAGGGTTCAAGTAGTTGAGATTTTTTGTGTGTGTCAGGAGTAACTAGGAAAACTGCAAGTTGCTTCTGGTGTGAGAGAATTGGCCGTCTGCAAGGATGTTGCCCAGGGGATGACTGGGGGTTTGATGTTTTACCATTCTTGTGGGAGACTTCTCTCATGTCCCTGCATGGGGAGCTGGAGCTGACAGAGGGAGCTCAGCCTGCTCTCCCTGGGTTTCAACCGCTGATCTGCCTGGCAGCAATCCTGCCAACACAAGGGTTTAACCCATTGTGCCACTGTATGCTCCTCGACAAACCATATTGTTTCTCTAGGAGAGTAGTCTCTTCAGCAAAACGTATTTGAGGTGTAGACAATTATTTGCACGCACCTGTCTCCGATTTCACTCCTCTTGCCCTTCATGCCTTCCTGGCCACTCCAGACTCCCCTGGGTAAAATGGAATGGCAATTTAAAATGCAGATGGCAGCAGCGGAGCTGTTCCAATCTGAGGTTCTTTATACAGGTCTTCCACTGCTGTCAATCCACAAGGCAACCCTTTTTGAAAATTAGCATGCATGAAACAGGCACGTTTACATCTCAGGCTGCTTCTCCTGTTAACAGTAATATGTTATGCATCCAAAATTAGAACTTCTGGCAATATCCATTTATCACATGGCTTTTCAATGGTATCCTTTGTTCAAGGTGATTTGTCAAGAAATCTTGTAATTGAGATTAAAAATCGCCTGAAATACTTCCTTCTTTTTTTTAAAAGGCTGTATCTTGATTAACAAAAGGTATGGAAATTCAGCCCATCTCAGAAGTAGAAAACACACTCACAATTAATACTCTTCTTGTTTTTGATGACATCCAATTGCTGTTACAAACCCCCTTGTAACAATGTTGAGTGACAGTCAAAGGGTTAGACCAGTGGTTCCGCGGGAGGAGTGGCATGCGGATGGTGCGCATGCGCACAAGGTAGATCTTCTTGACTTGGTTTTTTAAAAAGTAGCTCGCATGCTGAAAAAGTGTGGGCACCCCTGATATAGGATGTATTGCCCTGTTCTTTTTTTCATTAGACATGAGAAATTGTGCATTGGTTCTAAAATATTATGCTTATCAAGTGCCTCAGTCAAGTGTCTTTACATGCTGGATGTCCGGAACCCCACTGTGGATTAATATAGATATACTCCTAGGGTGTATCTTCTAAATTAGTTGGCATCACTCCATAAATAAATTCAAGGTACTTGTTCATTAGATTCTTGGTCTGGAAGTTCATTAGATGAAGAGTGGCCTGGAGATGTGTTGAGTGTTTGCAATCAGAAGAAAGCTAGGAATTGTCTTTTGAGATTTACTAAATTATACAAGGTCAGCTGCCATTTCTGTATGACACCCCAGCTTTTGTGTGCACTTGTCAAATGAAGTGTATCTTTCCTAAACTGTACAGCTAATAGGAATTAAATCTATTTAAACCTTTATATGTTTTGTTTTCATTTTAGCCTGTTAGACAGCTAAAAGTTCATTGTTCGAAAGTTACCAGCAACTTCTCTTCTTTGTTTCAGATGCTACTGATGGGGTTTTTTTTTGCTAAATGTGCTATCAATTGTATAAAATTGCTGACACTTGAGAGCCGTTGAGTATCATTGATGGGATTATACCTTTAGAACTCTTTAGTGCCTGCTCTTAGGTTCCTTTCAGCTTTAATTATGTGTGTTACTTAACTTTTGCTTTTATTGCATGCGATTGTGCTTGTTGTCACTGCACAGGTAACTAGGTGAATTACAATATAGTAAGAGGGCGAACAAGTAAGAAATGAGTGTTTCAGAACAGGAGTAGAGACTTTGTTGAATTGTTCCAGAGGCTATATTGCAAAATTATATCGACACTTCAGTGACTGGGATAAGATTACAACCTAGAGACTTCCACTTCTGTGTTCTTAAGGCTCCATTGGAAAATAAAATACACACTAGAAAACGCTTTGTGGAACATTATCTAATTTGTAGCACTCATCTAGTTGCCTGTGACAGTGAAGAATTGTTGGCAGGTTATCAGCAGGCAATTTAGCAGAGTTTCAAGACATGACAAACTTGACAACCTGTGAGCAAAAAGGCTAGTAAGCATCTCTGTGGGCTAGTAATTTCTTTTGCCTTATATACAAGGCTGCATAGAACAAATAACCACACATTATTAAATTTGACAGGGTACCTTCCCTGTAACTGCTAAAGCATGAATACTATATACACCAGATGTGGTTTATTTTTTGGGGATGGCCGGACTGGGCTGGCTGGAAGGGGGCAAGTCATCCTCAGGGCATCCTCACAGCATAAGGATGGGACTTCTCACCTGTCCTAATGCTGGGAGGAGGGCGAGAGAAGTGATAACTCCCCTGATCCTCACCCCAATCTCCCTCTACTATCCACAGGCCCTCCTCCTGCCATAAGGGCTCAGTCCGTCCTTATGCTATGGGAGGACGAGATATGAGGAATCTGAGAGTGCTCCATGTGGATCAAGAATAGTCTTCACAGTCACCCACAGACCCACCACCAAGACTCTACCTCTGGAAGACAATCATACTTTGCCATGAGGGATCACCTGTGATGATTCACATTCCCTCTGCCAGACCCAGGAGCACATGCATTCACTTTGCAATCCTTTCAGAGAGTGAGTGAAAGCATTTGCCTCTCTCTGCAAGCCTGGCAAGCAATCATGTTCACTTTACAAGGCTTGTAAAGGAAATGTAGTGGTATTCATTTTGCTCTGCCAGTCTCACAGGCTTGCAGAGACCATGTGAATTGCATTACTGGGTACTGGCAATACATATTTTTGGGTTTCCTTGAAGGGTCCTGGAACCAATCCTCCATGAAAACAGAAGGCCCACAGAATGGGAAAAATTCAACGACTTTATTGTGAAATTGAAGTTACAAGTCTGGCGCGCTTAATCTGTGAAAACGCCAGCAAAGAATGCCTCAGTAGACATGTTTGCTCAAATACAATGTATTTTCATTGTGTAGATAAAAGCTTTGAAAACTTGTGTAATAGTGAATTGGAATTTTGAACTTTTCTGTGTTGTAAATGTGCTTGAGGTTAATTCTTCCACTGACAAAGGGAAATTGGCAGGGCTTCTTACTAGAGGCCACTAGGGGTGCCAGAGAGAGAAGAATAATCAATTTTATGGGGGTGGGGGTTGAAGGAGGAAAACCATATTTACTACCCATTTTCGCTGGTTATTACCCCTCCTCATTTATTTATTTACCCTATTTATACCCCACCTTTCTCTATACCAAGGGGGACTCAAGGCGGCTTACATATGGCAATTATTCAGTGCCTTAAACCAGTGTTTCCCAACCTTTTCTGAGCCGCAGCACACTTTTTACATTTGCAAAATCCTGGGGCACACCACCAACCAAAATGACACAAAATGACACTCTTAACACAGTAATACATATAGTGAATATGTTTTTAAAATGTATTTATACACTCAGTGTGAAACCTGGGCCTGTTTTGATGAGCACAACATAGATATCCTGGCAGGAATGGCAGAAAGACACAAACTTCCCACACAGAACTCCCATAACCAAGAGAAAATGCTATAAGAGTTTGGTGGGCATTGACCTTGGGTATTGGAGTTGTAGTTCACCTACATCCAGAGAGCACTGTGGACTCAATGTTGGATCAGGACCAAACTTGGCATGAATACTCAATATGCCCAAATATGAACGCAGATGGAGTTCAGGGGAAATACACCTTGACATTTGGGAGTTGTAGTTGCTGGGATTTATAGTTCCCCTACAATCAAAGAGCATTCTGAACCCCACCAATGATAGAACTGGGCCAAACTTCCCACACAGAACCCCCAGGAGGCAAGAGGAGGTCTCTACTTGGGGAAAGCAAGGCAGGCCTTCCCAATGCATGGAGAGGGAGAGAACAAGTAGACAACGGATGGGGAGGGGGGTGTTTGTAATTTTGTGCCTTTATCGAGGTAGGTTTCTTAAGAGGTTTTATACTTCAACATACTAGACTCCCCCCCTCCTGGAGGTTCCAATTTCCCACGGCACACCTGATGATCGCTCACGGCACACTAGTGTGCCCTGGCACACTGGTTGGGAAACACTGCCTTAAACACATACAACATTAATCTTAAAATCCATTGAATTAAAATTTATATATATATATATATTTAAAAAATTGCATTCAATATTAAAATCATACCATCCAAAATCGTAGTCCAAGGCCTTTCCATAGTCATTGCACATATCCCTCCAAAGACCTGGCCCCAGAGACAGGTTTTTACTCTCTTTCTGAAGGCTAGGAGGGAAGGGGTTGGTCTAATGTTGCTAGGGAGGGGGTTTCACAGCCAAAGGACCACCACTGAAAAGGCCCTATCTCTTGTCCCCTCCAGTCATGCTTGCAAAGAAGGTGAGATTGAGAGCAGGGCCTCCCCAGGAGATCTTAATCTCTGAGGTGGTTCACTTCCCATTTAATAAACAAGAGTTGTTTCCACGATGGGGTCATGGGTGGAGGGAATTACAGGAAAATGGGGGGAAATGTTTTTTTCTCCTTCAATCAACCCCCACCTCCTTAAAATTGACTATCCTTTCTCTAGTGCCCCCTGGTGGCCTCTGACCAGATAATGAAACAGTACTTGAGGTAGTGCCAGTTTTATCTCCTCCACCCAAGTAGCAGAAGTACAGAGGAGGAAGAAGTATGTCCATGTAATCAGCTTGTCCAGTGATCTGGATTTTCTCAAAACTGAAGTCTCAAACACCTGTGTTGTTGAACAATTTAAAATGGCTGTAGATTGTGAGATCCAAGCCACTGTGGATTTAGCCTGGTGAGAAAAGAAGCCAATATTCCAGAATAAATCTCACCAAGTTGAAGTAGAAGCCACCAAGGTATTTATTTCTGTTCCAGCTGGAAAAGGATGATGGCTGCATTCAAATTCACAGTTTGAATTTCCCGTCCCCCCCCCCCGACCTGGTTTTGCTGTGTTTGGCCAGGGGGGAGCCCTGACATCAGTATGCCAGGAGAAGCGGCCGGGGGCTCAACCAATGAGAGTCCAGGCCCCGTTTCGGTCGTTCAGCCAAAGATGTGAGAGAAGGCACGGCTACAGTACAGACAAAGGGGAATATTTGTTTTAATGGTTGGATTTTGATTGGCCTTTCCTGGGCCTTATTGATAGACAATGTGGGCGATTGCTGAGAACCCACAAGCTCGATCTGGTTCTTGGTTTCAAAACAACATTTCTGTCTCACAGCCTTTCTAAATTGCTCGACAACACCTGGAGGGCCACAGATAGTGAATCACTGATGTTGATTGAATAACTCCTGTGCAGAGTTCTGAATTCCATAAGAAGCCTACATTCATATAATGTTGGCTTCTTGTGGATTTATTTATTTATTTCGCATATTTGTATGTGTGAAATAAACAAATAAATCCACAAGGACTCGGGGCGGCTTTACAACTGGCATTCCACAATGCCAACAGCAATAATGCATAATAATAGCACTTAGAACAATTGTATTAAAACATCAAATTACTATTATTTAAAACTTTTATATTCTGGCCCTCTCACCTCTGAAGAGGGACTCGGACCGGCCTCACAGCAAAATTCAATGCAGATTAATGCAATATTTAAAAAATCATATACTAAACAAAGTTAAAACACATATAAATAGCATAAAATACAAACAATGCATCAAAACCAAATCACCAGATAAAATCAAATTCAACTCAGTCCAATCTATGTGGTCATCCCCTTTTATCCAGAAACCATCTTGGCCTTGTTCTGGGAATGCTTCAAAATCCTACGTGATTTTTAAACAACTGTTTTAGTAATGGTAGTGGAATGAAATGTTAATAGAAGTGGGGCCATTGAGCGCAGATCCACTCTCCATCCCATGTGAATATGGTATAACAGGAGAAGAAATATAATAATAATAATAATAATAATAACTGTTTATATATATTCTTCTTACCCTGAAGGGTACTCAGTGCGGATTACATTACACATACGATAGACAGTCCCTGTCGGAAGACATACAGTACACAGTACACAGTGCAATTTTAGAAGATTCCTTCTTCCTGGCTGCCTTGTAGGGTGTGTGTTGCTGGATGTGAATTGCTCCATTACGTCATTGTTGTTATGTCATTGCGTCGTTACGTCACAAGGGGGTGCTGTTGTTCCATCCTCATGATGGGAGCATCTGTTCCGCATTCCACCTTCTGGACAACCAAATTTCAGGCGTTGTAAAGTCCCTCTGTAAAAATCTTCCCTGCTTTGCGGTTCCCAGTTTTATCTACTCACAACTGGACTGCTTTCGAACTGCTGGGTGAGCAGAAGGACAGGGCTGCAATACCTAATTGTCCAAGCCAGCTCAGTGAATCGAACTAGCAACCTTCAGGTTGCAAGCACAGCTGTGTTACCACTGTGCTATCTCCCTGAGAATAATCATATCATCAAATGGTGTATTTATTCAGTCATCCTAAGGCAAAGGGTGTGCTTTCTGTGTTACTTACCAGACTAGTATCTTACAAGACAAGGCAAGAAGAAAAATTAAGTTGTTTGAAAGGAAAACAACAGTTATAAAGGAAATACGGCAAAAGAGCATTTGGAGACATTTTTCACAATACTTTTTCTATATTATCTACAGCTAAGACTAAACATGGGCTAGGATTTATTATTCTGGCATGGTGTGTAGTTTTGTGGAGATTCCATCTTGTTTCATTTTCATTTGGTTTCAATGAGATATGATGTAATGTAGTAATATTTATTGAAGTTAATGCCTGAGGGTGACAAAGAAAAGAGAATGAGGGAGCTGTTAAGTGGCAGAGTGTTTCAGAGTGTTTCAGTTAATGGCCTTTTTGGCTCTTGGTCACATCCATGGAAAAGGTTAATACAATACTGTAGCTGTCATTGATGTCATGATTATAGATCTACACAACCTTTTTTCTTAGTTATTTCCCTCATGACACTCCATTGAAGATGTCATACTACATTTTTCTATAAAACAGAATATATTTATCTTAATAGGAATGTGTAGAATTTTGAAGAATGAAAGATGTTAAGTGTTCCCATTTATTAGCTTCCAAATAAGTCTACATGTTGCGCTAAATATCCAAGAGAGAACCATGTTTTAGATACGATTGCATTATACAAGTGGGTGAAAATGTGACGAAGCTTGCACACATCACCGTCAACTTGGGATGATCTTCAACGGTTAATTCCAAGATCTCTAAATCAAGGATGACCTCACATGTTCCCTAAGTTAAAATTGTTCCTAGGTTCACCTTCAAAAGCAAACCTTGCTTTATTCTCATTCTTAAAGAATGCAATTGGACGGGTTGTTTTAGGTTTTTCGGGCTATATGGCCATGTTCTAGAAGCCTTCTGTCCTGACATTTCACCTGCATCTATGGCAGGCATCTTCAGGGGTTGTGAGGTCTGTTAGAAACTAGGAAAATTTGGAGTGTGTGTGTGTGTGTGTGTGTGTGTGTGTGGAAGGTCCAGGGTGGGAGAAAGGTCTGTTGGAAGTAGGTATGAATGTTTCAATTGGCCACCTTGATTAGCATTTGATGGCCTGACAGTTTTTAGGTGTGACTTGTTGGTGCCTGGGGGAATCCTTTGTTGAGAGGTGATTATATGTCCCTGATTGTTTCTTGTCTGGACTTCCCCTGTGTTTGAGTGTAGTTCTTTATTTGCTGTTATAATTATAGAGTTTTTTAAAAATACTGGTATCCAGATTTTGTTCATTTTCATGGTTTCTTCCTTTCTGTTGAAATTGTTCACATGTTTGTGTATTTCAATGGCTTCTCTGTGTAGCCTGACATGGTAGTTGTGAGTGGTCCAGCATTTTCCAACAAACCACACAACCTCTAAGGATGCCTGCCATAGATGCAGGTGAAACATCAGAAGAGAATGCTTCTAGAACATGGCCGTATAACCCGAAAAACTTGCAACCACCCAGTAATTCCAGCAATGAATGCTTTCAACAATACATTAAATACATTTGGGTGCTGGTTTGTTTCTGAGTCCAATCTATAGTTATTGTTACTTACTTTTAAAGCACTCAATAGATTGGGACTGAAGTACTTGAAAGGACATGTGTTTCCATACCAACCTGCTTACATTTTAAGCTTTTATTCAGAGTTGCTTCTCAAGATGCTCCTTTTAATGGAAGTACATTATTCAATCATTGGGGGAGAAGAGTTTGTTGCAAAGGAAACAGTGAGTCATTCATTTTATGACCGAATAGAACAACTGTCGGTAAATCCAATTAAAACTGTACTTATAAAACATCTTTTTTGTCCTTTAAAGGTGACAACCCTTGTAAACACAAGCAACAAAGGGCCATCCGGAAAAAAGAAAGGCCGGTCTAAGAAAGCGCATGTGCTGGCTGCTTCGGTAGAACAAGCGACTCAAAATTTTCTGGAAAAAGGAGAGCAGATTGCAAAGGAGAGTCAGGATCTTAAAGACGAGCTGGTGGCAGCTGTGGAGGATGTGCGCAAACAAGGTACGTATGTGTTAATATCACAAATTACACCACAATGTGATTACAGATGTCTAATAGCAGGTCAGCGGAGACAGTTTGCAATGAATGCTAGCTGTATTTTGTACCCATTTTGCAAGTATCATAAATTGTCCATGCAAGTGTGCAATGACAATTACATTGAGAATGGCATTATATTGGCAGAGTTGACAAGTGATAGAGTTGACAAGTGAGCTCCTTTTTGTAAATAAGCTTCTCAAAATCATTATCATCGATAATTGTTTCATCTGACTCCTCTTCTGAAATGCTGCTTTTTCATGGCAGAGAAGAAAAAATTGGAAGCTAAGAAGGCTCGTCTCTGGGAAGTAGATGGGCCAAAACTAACAAAATGAAGGCAAGATACTCAACTTAGACTTGGATGTATGGGTATGCTACTGCAAAGAGGGGAATCTTCAAGAAAGCTCCTACTGTTTAACTATATCAATAAATTACATACAGCCTTATCTTAAGCAAAATATAACATTGGATTCATTCAAACACACATCATCAGGTGTAATACAGGTTAATGTGGGAGCAAAGTCTCAAGTGTGGACTGGATATTGCGGGACTATGGGGATTTTCTCCAATCTAGCAGGGTCCAGAACGCAGGGATATATAGTTCTACACAAAGTACGATATAAGATCATGTTCTACACAATACCACGTTCTACACAATAAAGAGAATCTCAGGTCTACACAATGCAAAGTTCTACACAATAGGGAGTGAAACACTCTCTGCCCCGGAGTGTGGTAGAGGCTCCTTCTTTGGAGGCTTTTAAACAGAGTCTAGATGGCCATCTGTCGGGGGTGCTTTGAATGTGATTTTCCTGCTTCTTGACAGAAAGGGGTTGGGCTGGATGGCCCACGAGGTCTCTTCCAACTCTAGGATTCAATGATTCTAGTACTTGGATCGGATGCCAGTGAATATCAGGTGCTGTGGGCTACATTTCAGAAGAAGGAAATGGCAAAGCCACCTTAGAATATTCCATGCCTAAGAAACTGGTATGAAATTCAAGAAGTTGTCATGAGTCAGCTTGAAGGCATATACCTATGCATCTTGTGTAATAAAACTCAAAACCCAAGATTGAATTTCTTAGCACCTCAACCAGTTGAACACAAGTAGGTCACTGCAACTTTCCATGGGAAGAATCTCACATACATTGACTTTGATCACAGGTATCCTCTCTTGTGGCAGTATCATTATGCGCTTGTCAGTTCCCACTGTGGTGAATCCCATTACAGAAAGATACCATCTGCCAGGAGGGATGGCAGACATGCTGTTGTGATTTAAGCCCCCCCCCTACACATTTCCCCCCTTTTCTCTCCTGCAATTCGTATTGCAGGATGATGTAATACTGTACCCTGGCATTTCTGAAAAGGAAAGAGCAAAACAAGCTTTTGAACATTTATTTAGGTGAGAGCTCAGTCATCACTACTGCAACCACCACAAACACCATCTTTGCCTGTAAAATAATCTAAAGCTTCAAAGTGTTTCATATGCACTGACTACTTTTGAGTCCTTCGGTGACAATATTTTTGAAAAGATCAATATGAACTATAGCCCACATTCCATGATAGAAATTATCAAGAAAGGTTCTGGGAATAAAATACCCATTACTGTGATGCCTTTGTGGCATGATCATATTTTCAATAATGTGCACAGTTGGGTCGGGCATATTGATTCCTGTCTTACCTTCCTTTGGTCTGGTTAAGCTGAGTTATGAGCATAGTCTGGCTATCAGTGTACAGACCTTATTAAATGTAGCTGTGTGATAATTGGAGCTAGTGCTCATGCATCCAGAGTCATTCATCATATTTTATTGAGGGAAGTATTCATAACCTGTTCTAAGTATTTACTTTCAGCTCCAATTGCTATTCAGGTTTGCCAGCGCTTGTTCAGTGAAATATTGTGTGCTAAATGTCACTTTATGCAAATATCCAATTGTTAGTCCTCTAAGGCCCTTTCATAGTCCATTAATTATCTTTCTGCTCTCAGAAAATAGAGATTGTGCACGGCATTCAATTCTCCGTTCCAGGATGATATGAAGCACTTGTGATGAATGAGCAGACATTGTAGGGAATCTTATAGGTAAGGGAGATAGGATGGGTTTGCCTTTCCCAAGATCATAAAATTATACCATGAGCAACAAGTTGGTTTTGAAAGTGGAAAGAAGCCAGTCTTGCATCTATACATTTCTTATTCACTATTTTAAATTAATATCATCTTGTTCTGGTGTAGATTTTTCAGTGTTAATTGACCTTCCCTTTTAATTTTCCACTCCATGAATGTGATTGTTTTCCTTGTACCCTTTATTCTCACTAGTGATTTTGTTCCTTGTACTTTTGAATCTTGCTGTTGTCTCTCTAGGTGACCTTTCACTTTTCTATTTCTTTTGGTCATGAACACTAGCTGTGTTCATCATTGGCAGCTTACAAAGACACACTTTGGGAATGCCTGCAACTTTATATATATATATATATATATATATATATATATATAATTTTTATTGAGATTTTTAAATACAATGCTCAGAAATTTATTATTTTATTTCCATCATTTCTACCCCGCTCTTCTCTACCCCCCGAAAGGGGACTCAGAGCGGCATAACAAAAAGGCAACGATTCGATGCCGATACACAATAAATACAATATAAAACCATAACATTCAGAATAAAATACCATTAACATTAACACATAATATACATACATTTCAGTTAAAAACAGTACTTCGTCCAAGACATAAGTATTGAGCCATATCCATCAACTTGCCATTACAGTTCCTCTCCAAAGTGCTGCATTGTGCTAATGTGCAAACGCCTGGTCCCACAGCCATGATTTCATTTTTTTCCTGAATGCCAGGAGGGATGGGGTTGATCGTATGGGCTCGGAAGCACATTCCACAGACGGGGAGCCACCACCGAGAAGGCCCTCTCTCTCGTCCCCACCAACCGCGTTTGAGAAGTTGGCGGGAGCGAGAGCTGGGCCTCCCTGGATGATCTTAAATTACGAGGTGGGACATAGCAGCAGATGTGTTCGGACAAGTAAGCTGGGCCAGAACCGTATAGAGCTTTAAAGGTCAAAACCAGCACTTTGAATTGAGCTTGGAAGTGGATCGGCAGCCAGTGGAGCTGACATAACAGGGGGGTGGTATGCTCCCTGTATGTAGCTCCAGTTAGCAATCTGGCTGCCGCCGTTGGGCTAGCTGCAATTTCTGAACTGTCTTCAAAGGCAGCCCCACGTAGAGTGCGTTGCAGAAACGAAAAAACTAGACAAAGACAGAGCAAAAAATATACACAAGAACCAAAGAAAGTCTAACCTATTATGTGAAAAAAGCATACCCGTATAAACCCCAACTAAGTTTTAAAAATAAAAAAGAAATTACTAGAAAGAAAAAAAAATATATGTTTGTGTGTGAAAAAAAATTCCAAACATTTGACAAAAAAACAAAAATGCAAAACAGGAAATAAATGTACCACAAACATTGAACATAAATGGACTTCCATTCCTCTTCTTGGTGGTGTATTTCTTTAAAAGTTCCCCCTCTTAAAGGAGAGCAAGTTATCTTTCTAATTGCTTATCTTTAATTAGTACCTTCTTTATAATGTTATAGTTCCAGTATTTTCAATATATTCTTCAAACATTTTCCAGTTCGTCTCTCTAATAGGGTTTCCTGTATTTTTTTAAAATAAAAAAGTTAGTTTGTCCATATCTTTTATCTCAATCAGCTTGTCTATCCATTGGTCTATTGGGGAATTTGCTGTAATTTCCTTTTTTTTGCGTAAGTTATATGAGCTGCTGTAGTTATATGGAAAAATATAATGTCTTCATTACTGTCTAGTTTCAGGTCTTTATCCGTAAGTCCTAATAAGAAATACTCTGGTTTCAACCTAATTGTCCTTTTCAGAATGTTTTGGGTTTCTGTATATTTCTCCAGAATAAGGAAGCTTCTTTACACGTCCACCACATGTGATAGAAGCTTCCTATTTGGGTTTTGCACTTCCAGCAATTGCTCTGATTGTTCTTATACATCAGTCCAATTTTTAGAGGGGAGATATACCATCTGGAACTTTAAACTTATAGTTTTGAATATTACAGCTGAGACTTATTTAGAACATCATGTTTACCTTGTACATTAACCATTGTTTCTTTTTTACTCCAAATATTTTCAGTGTATATGTTACAAACAGTTTGTACATTTCTGGCAGGGAAATTGGTGTTGCAGCCCAGCCAACTATGTGACTCCTTTTCACCCAAGATGAAGAGCTAATTAGCCAAAATACAGCTCAGCCAACAAGAATCAATCAAAAAAGCCAAAGTACATTCAAAGTATAAGCTTCGGAAGTCATTCCAAAATATAGGTTACTGTCAGAGTATTCTTAAGGCCGCAAAAAACATATAACAGCAAAGCCAAAATTCAAAAAACTTAGACCAAGAACTGTATCCAATTGAGATTCCCCAATTCCAAACAGGAAAACATGACATGAAAGCAAAGCTAGAATCTCTGATCATGGAATGCAAGAAAAAGGTGACTTTCTTCGGAAAATACAAAGTTGCTCAGAGCAATCCAAGGGGTTAGCTTAAAAATATGAATTGGTTCCAGTGGGGACACTATCTAACTAACACCTGGCATCCCTGTGTATCTTTCAAATGCTGAGAAAACCTTAATGCCCTCTGCTTGGCACTATCTCATTATAACTGAAGATGCTGAATTATGGACAACAATCCAGCATTTTCCTCCTCCCTCACATCTTTCCCAGGGTCGGGGAGCCCCTGGAAGCAGAGCCTCTGGCAGTGTTTCATATGAAACATCCTCACTAAAAGCAGATCTGTCTGTAAAAACATTCCAATCATACAGGGAACTTCTTTCTCCCTAAGACACTACAGAAGTGGTGGGCTCCAATTCAGGCTCCAATTCAGAATCACAAGGCCACACAAAAGGGTCCCCCTCCTCCTTCTCAGACCAGGCCTCAACTATTTATTTATTTATTTATTTATTTACAGTATTTATATAACACCTTTCTCACCCCCCACCTTGAAGAGACTCAAAGCACTTTGGAGGAACTTTTACCATTTACTGATATTGCTATAACTTTGTACTGTGTCAGAAATCCCTGGTCTCTTTAGATAAGAGAGAATAATAAGATTTTGCAAGTCTTAGATGTACATGAGTTGTATCTTTGTAGCTTCATTCTTAGCCATTCATCGAATCTATTATGGACAACGGTCCTCCAGGATTTTCACCATAAACTTTTTGGTACATGATAAGATTATTTCGAATAGTAGGAAAATGTGTTGTTTTTTGATCAGTTGAACAGTTAAATTCCAACTATGCATTGGCATAGACAGTATAACGTGTGTATAGTATACTATGCCAAGACTCGCAAAGTTTCTCAGTCCAGTTTTCCTTTTGATGTCATTGTGACAAATGATGCAGTTTTTAATACATGTATTCAGAAGAAAGGCTATATATCTGTTATTTTATGTTCAATAGGATAAAATTGTTTCTTCCTGTGGATAGCCTTGTGCAATAAGGTTTTTTTTTTGCTTCTTCCTTTATAAACTTAAGACAAGTGAGTCTCTATTCATATTACGTCAATTTACAACATTTAATATTTACAATATTTTTCCAGAAACAAATGAGGGAAAGGCTCACCTAGCTGAGTGCTTTCTCGTTAACCTCTAAAATAGGCAATAGGTTGAGGAAAATGGCTAACTTTAGGGCTACTTTAACTCTGTCAGATCACATCTTCGAATGAGTCCATGATACTTTGGGACTGGGTCCCTACTTTGCATCAATTTCAATTTAAATGTTCAGAAACACAACTTCTGACATAAATTGAGACCCACTTGTACACATTTCTGCCCCTGTCACATATGGTTAAGCGAAGGAAAGTGAGATTTGTTTTTCTAGCGGATTATTTTGTCCACAGTTCTTCCATTTGTGTTTCCGGCTCTTCACAGATTGCATTATTGGTGACATTGATTTAATGATTGTATGTTGGTCTGTCTCCCAAAAAATTGTAGACTGTATACAAGTGCCCAATCTCACTCTCTCAAGACAAATTGTTTTCTTTCACATTCTTTAAGGACATGTTGTCTTCATGTTTTTCCCCCAGAGGGAAAGCATGTTGAACACCAACTTCTTTATTAATCCATATCTTCATTCCCCCTTTCAGATTTGCTTCTTTTTTCTCTAATGCTGTGAGACATATCACAAATAGGACCCTCTGCCTGTTGTATGAGGTGATATCATTTTTATGCCTGTTGTTTCGGGAAGCTGTCGCATTTCCAGACTGCCAAACATCTTTTTGTTAGTACGTAGACACAAATGAGCTATTTTAAAAAGGTTTTCAGTTGTGTCTTCAGAACTTGGGAAACAGCTAAAGCTTTATTTCTTTGCACCTTCATTTTTCTTCTTTTTCTCAATATCTGTCGTCAAAAGCTTATTATTGCTTAAATCCAAGCATGAGATAACATTTTGGATACAATGTCTAGATATATTGTCGAAGACTTTCACGGCCAGAATCATTGGTTTTCAGGCTGTATTGCCATGTTCTAGAACTGTGGTTCTCAAAGTGGGTGGTACTGCCCCCTAGTGGGTGGTGAGGCGATCCAAGGGGGCGGTGGGAGGCTCAGGAGAATTTTGGGGGGGGGGCACTGAAGCCCTGTAAGGGGGCGGTGACGGGATTTCAACTAGCAAGCGCACAAGTGTGCGCCGGCCAGTTGGAAACCCCGTGCAGACGCTGCCTGGAAACCGCAGTGTGCGCACCTTCCTCTCCTCAACTCTGTCCACGGCGCAGTCCTGTGTTGCCCCTTCCAATCCAACAGATCCCTTGGAAGGAAGGGGCGATACAGGACTGCACCGTGGGTGGAGTTAAGGAGAGGAAGGCGGTGCGTACTGTGGTTTCCAGGTCACACCTGCCCAGGGATTCCAACTGGCAGGCTGAGACAGTTGCGCACTTCTGAGTATGTGCCTGCCAGTTGGTCCAGCGGAGAAAGAAAGCCTCCACATCTGCAAACGCTCCCTGAGTTGCTGCAGCGTTTGCAGGCGCCTCCTGGGAGATGGCCGTGGCACAAAGGAAAATGCAAGCAGCTCCCAATTTCCAAGGTCCAGTATTCTCTATTGCTCAAGTTTAGTTCAATTCCATTGCTGTTGGGAGGTCAAAATGCTCTTTGATTGTAGGTGAACTATACATCCCAGCAACTGTAACTCCTAAATGACAAAATTTATCCCCCCAACCCCACCAGTATTCAAATTTGTACATATCAAATATTTGTGCCAAATTTGGTCCAGATGCAGGGTTGTTTCGGTTCAGAGTGCTCTCCAAATGTAGGTGAACTACATCTCCCCTAAATCATTGTCAATTCCTCCCAAACCCCTCCAGTATTTTCTGTTGGTCATGGGGGTTCTGTGTGCCAAGTTTGGTCCAGGTCTGTCATTCATGGGGTCTCGGCTGTGGAAGTCAGAGCTGAATTGGTCGAAGCTACTGCAAATCCCATCATCCATTGTCCATACTCCCCCAAACATAATGTTTTTGTGATTAATCGCTATGCTTTAATTATATTCAATTTGTAACAATGGAAATACAGCCTGCATATTAGATATTTGCATTAGAATTTATAAGAGTAGCAAAATCTGTACCCAATAATTTCCATCATTGCCTCGAGGCCGTTACTGGATGGCTGCAAGCCAGTAGGTTGAAGGTGAATTCGGCCAAGACAGAGATCCTGTGGCTCAGCCGTCCAAACTGTAGGGATGTCCAGCTTCCAACCCTGGATGGCGTGACTCTATGTCCATCGCCTTCTGTCAAGAGCCTAGGGGTAACCCTGGACCCCCTGTTGTCGATGGAGGCTCAGGTCTCCAGCGTCAGCAGGGTGACATTTTTCCATCTCCGACAGGTGAGGAAGCTGGCCCCCTATTTGTCTCGGCATGTCCTGGCCACAGTGGTGCAAGCCACGGTCATCTCAAGGCTTGACTACTGTAATGCTCTGTACATTGGCCTTCCTTTGTCCATGATCCGGAAGCTTCAGCTGGTGCAGAACGCGGCAGCTCGACTCCTGGCAGGGGTCTCGGTTGGCTGTCACATCACGCCAATTCTTCACGAACTGCACTGGCTTCTGATAGTATGCCGGATCACCTTCAAAGTGTTAGTTTTGACTTTTAAGGCCTTACATGGTCTGGGGCCAGTGTACCTGTGGGACCGTCTCATCCCATACCGCCCCACTAGACCGCTGCGTTCTGAGGAGCAAAACCTCCTGGTCACCCCTAGTGTTAAGATCTACTGGTTGACCACGACTCATTGGCGGGCTTTCTTGATTGTGGCCCCGACTCTCTGGAACTCATTGCCCGCCGACGTTCGCGCCATCCAGGACCTTCTCCCTTTCAGGAAGGCTTGTAAGACTTTGCTGTTCCGGCAGACCTACGGATCGGGATAACCAGTTGTGTTCCTAGCCATCTGTTGTGTCTTAGCCATCTTGTAACATTGTTTCCTGCTGTTGTGCCTAGTGCGCGGCCTATTGTATTCTTATATGCTGTTTTTAACTGTGTTTTTAACTTTGATGTGCTTGCATTGTGTTTTATGATATGCTTGTTTTATTGTGTGATGATTGATCTGCTGTTAGCCGCCCCGAGCCACTTTGGGGGGGGGGGGGGTAGACAAATTCGAAGAAATAAATAAATAAATGTATGAAGTAACAACGGAAATATGGATGGGGTCACCACAACATGAGGAACCTTATTTAGGGGTCACAGCATTAGAAAGGTTGAGAACCACTGCATTAATACACATACTTTTCTGTTTAATTGCGGTTACATTTTAAAAAAAATTCTAGGGGGGCGGTAAGTAAATTATTTCTGGAAAGGGGGTGGTAGGCCAAAAAAGTTTGGGAACCACTGTTCTAGAAGCATTTTCTCCTGACATTTCACCTGCATCTGTGGCAGGCATTCTTAGAGGTTGTGCGGTTGAGAAACGTCAGAAGAGAATGCTTCTAGAACATGGCCATACAGCCCAAAAAACTTACAACAACCCAATGTCTAGATAGTTTGGATGTAATGCCCCACTTGAAAATAAGTGTGTTTCCGTGGGAGGAGATAAAATATATGGACATGATGGGTGAACACAAAGTGCTATTATTTCCATAAGTCAATGCATGCAAATCTTATCTCTGAACCAGGGTCCAACAGCAAAAGAAGCATTCGTCCGAAGACTGCTAAGAAACTGGATCATCCAAGACAGGGTCCATCATGGCAGCTTCATCTTTATTCCCAAGGGTTTTTGTAGTCCACCAAGTAAACTAATCTGAGCAGACAATATGCATAGTCCAAAAGAAGTGACTGTGAATAGCCAGAAGATTGCTCCTTTAAAACTTTTTGTTCTACAGCAAGGGCTAGAACTCTGAATCCCTGTGAAACTATGTTTTGATCATTTTGGGTTCTCCAGGTTCCTGAAAGAGTTTGTTTTGTCTTTAAGAGTCTTTCTGTTTGTTTCCGGGTGGTCTCCTCTTTCCGATTCTCCCAGAATGCCTGCCAAGATGTAGCCTTCTGATATACCCACAAGCTCTGCTTAATCAGCACTGGCTGCTTTAGTGGGTCAGTTTGATTGATAAGCCATTATTCTACAATTGGGCTCAAAAGACCTGGAATGGGGTATCCATTAAGCCTGTTGAAAAACTAATAGTGAGGAAGGCATCCAGAAAGAAGTAAAAAAAAAAGTACAATAGAAAAAGTGCAAAGGTGTCCCGTCTTCCTTTGAGTGCTTTTGAGAAGTGATGTCATATAGAATAATAATAAATATAATGAATTGCTTTATTCTATTATCTGCTTTCCCCATGATTTTGACAGTGTTCTGTTTGTTAAACATTAATGCATTATGCATCATTCGATAAGAGAAGGTTATCTATATTGCATTAACATACGTTGGCACAGAATTGTGAGTTTTATCATCAGTAAAATGTCAACTATAATTTTTTTTTTACCAGAAATCAAGAATAGGTCAGTGCTTGTTACAGTCCATTACACTTTGATTTGTTTTCCTTTTAATCTCAACACCACCTACTTTTGTATGGATAAGGAGAGAAATGGATGTAAGTGTTCTCTTTATTTATGTATTTATTTCTGGTACTTGTACCCCGTCACTTCTCTACCCTCGAAGGGGGACTCAGGACAGCTTACATTTGCAGCGGTACGAGGCCGCTACACCACAAATACAACAATATAGTAATTGTCATATATATTAACATTAAAATTACATAATCATTAAAACCAAAATAAATAACATTAGTTAAAACCATAAAAGAAGCACAGTGTCATCTGCCACAATGCTTTTTATTCCGGACAATGTCCAGTAAAATGCAAATTATGACTGCTGCCCAAAGGCCTGGTCCCAGAACCATGATTTTAATTTTTTTCTGAAGGCCAAGAGGGATGGCGTTGATCTTATCTCATTTAGTAGTGTGTTCCATGGGTGGTGGGCCACTGCCGAGAAGGCCGTGTCTCTTGTCCCCACCAACCGCATTTGCAATGTAGGTGGGAGCGAGAGCAGGGCCTCCCCAGATGACCTTAGGTTGTGAGATGGGACATAGAGGCAGATGCGTTCAGACAAGTAAGCTGGGCCAGGACCGTTTAGAGCTTTATAGGTCAATACCAGCACTTTGAATTGGGCTCGGAGATGGACCGGCAGCCAGTGGAGCTGATACAACAAGGGGTGGTATGTTTTCTGTATGTCGCCCCAGTTAGCAATCTGGCTGCCACCTGTGGGAACAGCTGTAGTTTCCGAGTCATCTTCAAAGGCAGCCCCACATAGAGTGCATTGCAGTAATCTAATTGGGATGTAACTAGAGCGTGAATCACTGTGGCCAGATCAGACTTCCCAAGGTACGGGCGCAGCTGGCGCATAAGTTTTAACTGTGCAAATCTCTCCCGGCCACCACTGAGACCTGGGGTTCCAGGCTCAACGATGAATCCAGGATCACTCCAAAGCTGCAAACCTGCGTCTTCAGGGGGAGTGTAACCCCATCCAACACAGCCTTTAACCCTATGCCCTGTTAAGCTGTCGTTCGGAGATTTCAATGTATTCCAAGAATGTATGCTAGGTTTTTTTAAAGTCAATTTTTATTTCTGAAAATAGATGCCTAATAATAGTTTCTGTAAATACATCATACATCATGTCCAGAAGCAATATTTTTCTCTTGACAACTAGAGATCTAACATAGTTTTTAAATCTCAGACTGATACATTTGTGTGTGTGTGCATGGTCATCCTCTGCTGTATTCAACATGAGCCTTGGCTTTCTCATGACCTGCATTTTCTCCGACAGGTTTTCTGCTTTTCCTTTATCTCTCATTTTTCATTTTTACAAGTATTTCACATTATCCAGTGCCATACTAACTATGCAGTGTTCTGCATTGTACAGAAGGAGGCCTCATGAATATCAGAATCCATAACATTTTTAACATCCCATGCTAGCTTTCAAAGAAATAGCTGTGATAGTCTCTTGGAGCATAAAACGTAGGAAGAATAAAAAGAAATAAAAATAAAAAGAAATATGGCAGCTTCTTGAAAATGAGGTTTTTATTTTAGCATGGGCTGTCCCAGATATGAACCCATTTCATCAGATGCTCTGTACTACATATGAAGAAGTGGGTTTATATCAATGGAAGCTCATAAAGGTGCTGCCACAATTCTTTTTTTCTTCCCCTCCTTCCTTCTTTCTATCCCATACTATGGACGTGTGATCTCTTACCCTCCCCCCACCCCAAGTGACATGTAAGTAAAGCAAGTACTGTACAGTGTTCCCTCACTACTTCGCTGTTCACTTTTAACAGACTCTGTTTTGCGGTTTTCAAATAAATATTAATTTAAAATATATATCATGTGGCGCAGCTGGCTAAGTGTTAGCTGCATAAGATCTCTCTGACCAGTAGGTCATGAGTTCGAGGCTTGCCCGGGTCGAGGTGGGTTCTCGATCTTAAGTGTAGCCTGCTGTCGACCTTTGCAACCCGAAAGACAGTTACATTTGTCAAGTAGGAGATAAAGGTACCACATTTAAGTGGGGAGGCAAATTTTGATTGATTTATGACGCCATTAAAAAGAACCCAGGAATTGCTGAGGAATGCGGAAGGGACAACAAGGAACACTGGAAACGCTGAGAGATGAGGAGTGCGTCAGCTCCCCCTGGTGGCCAGAAAGTTTGCCTCTGTTCGTCACTCTATATATGTGTGTAATATGTCAAAATGTACAGTATGTACTGTAATGTACTGTGATAAATGTCACATGTTTATATGGTATATGTTGAACTGCAGGGATTGTCTGCAAGTATGTGTACTGTAATCTGCTCTGAGTCCCCTTTGGGGTGAGAAGAGCGGAATATAAATAAAGTAAATAAATATAAATAAATAATTAAATTTCACTGTTTTGTGGGGTTTTGCCGCCACCGCTCTCTGAGACACTTTCCCTCCTCAGTCTTCCCTCCCTCCCTCCCTCCAGCCTTGAAAGGCCTTTCCTTCCTTTCCTTCCCTTTAAGTTTATAAAGACTTCAAATAGTGTATAACTACTGAAATAATGTATAAATATTAAAATAAATAGAGCGTCCCTACATCATGGTTTTTCACTTATTGCGGGCGGTCCTGGAATGAAACCCTCGCAATAAGTGAGGGAACACTGCACATATTACCTTGAAGCTACACACAGACTCATGGGCAAACTTACAAATTTTACGGAGTTTGCTTGGCCAAGGAAAACATGAAATGTAAATACAGATGATGATGGAGACAATCTGGTCATACACAGACAAAAAGGAAATTGATTTGTTGTTTCTTTCTGTAAGTGTTGGAAATAGCAACCTTCCAAGCTTTCACTATTTGTTTGTATGTGTGTGTGTGTGTGTGTGTGTGTATGCGCTAATCTGTATTGTATGTATATATTGATTTGCCAGTTTGACTGATCTCTTTGGCGTGGGAAGGACTACAGACATGTGATTGTACTGAGCATCTTCAGACTCATGACTCTATTTTGTTATCAGTATGTTTTTGGACTTCATTGTAAGCAGTTCGCTTTAGACCTCATTGGAAGTGGATGCAGTATGCTTTTGGACTTCAATAGAAGCAGATGTCATTTGAACTTATGCAGGAACAGTTTACTATATGTTTGCTTTGAGAAGCAGTGAGTACAGTAATACAGTTTGGACTTTCATAAGATGTATACTTAAAGACTTTGGACTATGGACTTTTGATTAAGAATGATGCCCTGTGTTCTCAACACAGAGATCTATAATTTTGCCTGTATGCTGAATTAATACAAGATGTTTATGAGTGAACAAAATATATTACTTTTCAAAGAAGACTTTGTTTTTTTGTCTTTGAGGGCATATTTTATACGAAGAGGTTTCAAGGGAGAGTATATGTTTTGGGCAACTGCAGCTCTAATTTCAACTTCAAAGAAATGTTTTAAAACTCTGCTAGCTAAGTATGTTTTTGGTGCAGTGGCATGTCTTTGTCCCTGGCAGTTCAAAGACATGGTTTATCAGTTTAACAGCTGAGTTACCTGTGTGCCATTACATTAAGATCACTTTTTCAAAGTGTTGACTTCTAACAAGGCCATGCCTTTCCTTGCCTAATGGTTTCCAGATCTTCATAGAGAATCACATTTGCCAAAAGGATATGACATCATTTTTATTTTCAAAAAGGTTATGAATGCCATTTTTCCAAAAGTAAGCCTTTTTTTGGGATCACATTATTAAAACAAATGGTGCATCTTGGATAATAGTGACACAAAGCTTCTCCAATACATAAATGGTCTGTGTTTTTATTGCATGCAATTACAGTTGATCTTCATTGAAAATAGGCTCCTTGTGATTAAACACAGCAATTCTAGTGTTGCTGCCACTCTTCATAGCAGTGGAGGAAGCCTTCACTTGAGGAGTTATTCAAAGCTTTAATTGAGCTTAGGGAAAGAAATTGCAAAAAGACAAGTGGATGACGAAGTGTTTAGAACGGCCTCCATATGAGCCACATTGTTCCTTCTTTGTTTTTGAAACTGGAGGACACTGTACCAGATTCCTCTACACAAAAACTGCTTCTCACTTTGTTAACATACATTACATACTACTTCAAAGACTAGACTCAACTGAAGACGGTCAAACTGTACACCTAGGTTTTTCCTTCACTTGTCTTAACCCCCCACTTTCCTTTCCTGGCCCTTCTGTGTGGCACAAAAAAAAAATCATCACACTCATTACTTTGGGGACAGACCATGTAGACCAGAAGGAGGCTAACAATTTTATTAGATCGTTTATTTAATTAAATTTTACTTCTATCTTGCCTTTTAGTAAGGTGTGGAATCATAGCTATGAAGATGGAAAATAAAGTTGGTGCAATAACATATTCTTGTTTGATACAATCCCACTTCAGATGGGTCACTTTGGGAGCCTTTGCTGTCCAAGACTGTTGCCATCATGGAGGAGCAGCCTTAATAATAGTAATTGCATCTCAACAACCCTATCTGTCCCGGAACGACCTAGCCACGGTGATCCAGGCCACGGTCATCTCAAGACTTGACTACTGTAACGCTCTTTACATCAGCCTATCCTTGACTGTGATCCGGAAACTTAAACTAGTGCAGAATGCCGCAGCCCGGCTACTTGCAGGGGAGCCTGCGAGTTGTTGCATAACACCAATACTGCAGGACCTGCACTGGTTACCAATTGAATACCAGATCACTTTCAAGGTGTTAGTTCTTACTTTCAAGGCCTTGTATGGTCTGGGGCCAGTGTACCTAAAGGATTGCCTGATTCCATACAACCCCCGAGATCACTATGGTCAGAGGATCAGAACCTCCTTCACACCCCCAGTTTGAAATCCTTCCGCCTGACAACAACTCGGCGAAGGGCCTTTTCCATCATTGCCCCGGTACTATGGAACGCTCTGCCCCCCGAGACGTGGGCTCTGCGAAACTTGGACACCTTCCGCAGAGCATGCAAGACGCATTTATTCAGGCAGGCCTTTGTGTGATATTGGAATTTTAACCTCTTTGTTTTATCAGGTATTGTTTTATATTGAACTCTGGGGAGTGGCGGTGTAGAAATCGAAGAAATAAATAAAAATAAATAAACAACACTTTGAAGATCAAATAATCGTCACCCTGTCCTAGACACTGTTATTCTACTAGTCTATTGAGTTTGTAAAGTGGGTTGACTCAGTGACACCTCCCTCAATATTTTTTTCCCAGTGGTCAGCAGGAAAGAGGAGTCCAAAAGACAAATAAACCTTATGGCAAAATTAAAATAAACATTCGTTTCAGGATATAGCTAAAGGAAAGAAGTCAATTGATATCTGAAGGTGATTCGACAATTCACAACAGCAAACAAGTTGAAATATAAATCAGGCAAGATGGAGGAAAACAGGCTGTTTTAGATAAAGATTTGCAATGGGTCTGAGATGAGGATATACTGCTCTTGGAGGACCAAGTATTTAGTTTGGGAGTTTTTGTAGTTTGACATACACTGGGAAAACTCAGCCCCCCTTCTACATTGCCATATAATCCAGATTATCAAATCAGGTCATCTGGATTTTATATGGCAGTGTAGAAGGGGCCTCAGCAGTACCTAGGAATGCCTGGGGGATTCAGGGCAAATCACAGAACACATATACACCAAACATTAAATGTCGTTATACACTGACAAGGAAGACAACAGTACAGATAGAGGGATATAGGCTTTCCCTATCTTTCGACATATTGGAGGTTGTGCTCGGTTCTGGCTTGTAGGGGGGGGGGGGTCTGTTGCTCCATCCTCCATGCCAAAGAGCCCTGTTCACAGCCTTCCTCCTTTGGATCAAATTGCTGGAATTTCCTGTTTTTTCCTTATGGTGCCATTAAAATACCTCCCCACTAAGTGGTACCTATTTATCTACTCACAGCTGTTTTTGATCTGCTAGGTGGGCAGTGAGCTGGCTGGAAGTTTGGGCACTCACCCCTGACCCAGGCTTTGAACTGCCAACCTTTCAATTGGCAAGATGTCTTGCAGCTGGTGATTAACCTGCTGTGCTAAAGTTCTACCTAAGTGGCTCATTTTGATATTATTTTAAAAATATTGTAGTATTTAATTTTGGGGTTTTCATTTTTGTTGGTTACTCTTTAGAGAGGGTTTATCCTAAAAATAGCACCTTATTATCATGGTTATTTATATCCCACCTTTTTTCGCCGTAAGGAGACTCAAAGCAGCTAATGCTGAAAGCGTTAAAATACAATTTAGATATATACAAATATTAAAACAGTATTAAACATCATTAACATTCAAAACAGTTCAGATTAAATCCATAAAACATAAAATATCTTTAACATCTTTAAAAGAGATTAAATGACTAATCTAATGAATAATACTATTTATTTTCCCAAATATGTTTTTCATTAAAAATAAAGAAAGTTGTACACAACATCCCAACACTATAATATAAAGTGTAGTCTGTTGAAGACAGTTTTGTTGTATAGGCATAAAGTATTTTTAAAAAGTGCTATTACCGCAAAGTGACATTTTCTTGGAGCTGCATAGTGGGTTGCTAGATTTGTGGCCTGAAAGTCCAGGTCTTGCATTCTTTGGTTTCCCCAGGGTGTATTACAGTAATTAAAATCCATACATTTAATGGCCTGTGCATTATGTGATGCTATGGGTGAAGGGACCTAACATTGTTAAATAGCCTTAGGAAAATCCAGTCTGCTATATCATCTTTAACTGACATTGATGTTGTTTTTGTGATCCTGAAGCTATTCAGTCATTCTTTGCTTCTCACTGCATGGCATGGTCGAAGGCTTCCATGGCCGGAATCACTGGATTGTTGCAGTTTTTTTGGACTGCCTGGGGAAATCCTTTCTTGAGAGGTGATTAGCTGCCCTTGATTGTTTCTTGTCTTGAGTTCCCCTATGTTTAAGTGTTGTTCTTTATTTACTGTTATAATTTTAGACTTTTTAAAATACTGGTAGCCAGATGTTGTTCATTTTTATGGTTTCCTCCTTTCTGTTGAAATTGTCCACATGCTTATGGATTTCAATGGTTTCTCTGTGTAGTCTGACATGGTAGTTGTTAGAGTGGTCCAGCATTTGTGTGTTCTCAAATAATATGCTATGTCCAGGTTGGTTCATCAGGTGCTTTGCTATGACTGACTTCTCTGGTTGAAGTAGTCTACAGGGCTTTTCATGTTCATTGATTCATGTTTGGGCAATGCTGTATTTGGTGGTCCCTATGTAGACTTGTCCACAGCTTCATGGTGTACTGTAGACTCCTGCAGAGGTGAGAGGGTCCCTCTTGTCCTTTGCTGAACATAGCATTTGTTGGATTTTCTTGGTGGGTCTGTAGATAGTTTGTATGTTATGTTTCCTCATCAGCTTCCCTGATTATAAACTGATTGTTTTGAAAAGGACAGACATGATAAACCTCTGCCCCTCACCATCTGATATAACATTGAAAAGTCACATACAGAAAATGAAGGGAAGCTATTTAAAGTAAGTTAATGGTTGTAATCCAGAACTTTCCTCCCTCCCTCCTCCCTTTCTCTTTTCCTTCCTTCACGCCCTCTGCACGCCAAGGGCTACCTGGCTGGGCTGCGGCTCCTGCTTCCTGGCTCCTGGGAACTCTTCTGCCCTCCTCCCCTCCAAGAGCAAGGAGGAGGAGAGGGAGGATGAGTCCGTGGGAGCTGCCCCCGTCCGACCCCGCTCCTGGAGGCTCGAGGCGAGGCTTTCTGCTCTCTAGTCCCTCCGCGCCTGGGAAGGGGAGCAACCCCTCATCTCTTGTCCTCTCCTGGCTGGGCTCCGGGTTCGCTGCAGAACAGAGCAGAGCAGAGGCCGAGATGCGCAGCTCCACAGCCCAACTTGGTTCTTTCCCGATCTGGCCCCAAGGTGACAGCAGGGAAGCCGAAGGGATGCCGGGGGGGGAGGCATTCCTGGAGGGGCTGAACCCCTTCGGGAAGGAGAGCTGTGGGTGGCGACAGCTGTGAGCCTCCGCAAGCAGTTTGTTCCGAGGCTCAGAGCCACCTCGTGTGCTCAATTCCTATTCATCCTGCTCAGCCGAGCCCGCATGCATTTCGGCCACTCAGCGCAGCCCTCCCCTGCGGGATGGTAATGGGCCCCCTGTGTGTGGGCCAACTGGGGGAGGGGGGTTTGGCGGAAGCAGCGGCGTCACGAGAGGGGAGGGTGACAGTTAGTAAAATGACAGAGTGTCATTTTTGTTGGTGGTGTGCCCCAGGATTTTGTAAAAGTAAAAAATGTGCCGCGACTCAAAAAAGTTGAGAAACACTGCCATAAATGAACACTACAATTTTATTTATCTAGATTGGCAGTTGGTGGAAAGAAGGAATATTTTAATCCACCATTTTTGGTGTTTTCTTCCAGCACTTTGGCTGCAGATTCCACTGTTTTAAGCAAGACACAGAACATTTCTGGGGAGCGGGAGTTGGTGGTCAATAAGTGAGTTAAGCTGAGCTTGATAGAACAACGTTTGGCAGCAACTTTCATCTGGACAGATTGGAAAACAAACCATTTGTACAGAATTAATGCCATTTTTGTGCTCAATGTTAGTGTCTATCAGGATGCACACAATCTCCTAATTGTATTCCTTAGTATGGGTTATCTGTCATCAGTTTTATCTGTCAGCCAGCATGCACATCTGGTAGAGTATATTATGGAGTAGCCCTGTTTTCAGAATGGATGTTCATATCACAGTAGGTGGTATGGAACCAGAGAGAAAACAAGGAGCTCCCTCCCCCCTTCTGTATTTAATCCATAATTTAGAAGGATTTACTGGGCCCTTTGGGGCTTGCTTTCAGTAGCTCTATTTTTAATTAGTTAGTTGGTTTGCATGAAACTAGTGCATTGAATGTTGAGTAGTGCAAAGCTGTAGACTCATCGGGCATTCCACATATATTCTATTATTTATCATTTGTTTAAGCCATTTATGTATAACTGTGTAACCTATAGGGCCCCCAAGGTGATGCCCCACAGATAAAAATCTTAAAAATATATTTAGAACATTATATACATAGATTAAAATGTTAAAACTTTGAAAAACATTCATTATAAATAGGTTAAAATCAGAAAGTTAACAAAATAAGAACATGCATGTCCAAAAAGGCATATGGAAGGACAATACAACTGTCCACTGGAAGCTGAGAAGAGAAGAACCAGCCAACAATTGGGGTGCCACTTCAGAAAAAAAAAGTCCTCTTAGGTATACACACTAGGGGTGGTTGATCCATGAAAAATTAGATTCTAATTTCCATTGCTGGCTCGGTATAGAAATTAATCCGAATTTTCAAAAAAAAATGTAATTGAAATGTAATCAATAACAAATTTTGTTATTACTACGTTATTTGTTCCACACATGTGCGACAGGAGAGTGGAAGGTTCTGCCTGCACTCCCCTCTGGCCAGCTGACACCCAAACGGGGGTTAAAGATAACCCCTGTTTGGATCTTGGTTGGTGAGAGGAGGGCGCCAGGCTGCGCCTTCCACCACTCCTCTCGCCATTGTCCTGGTTTATTCCCAAGGAGAGGAGGAGGTGGGGACTCATCCCCCTCCTCTCCTTGGAAATAAACCAGGACAATGGGAGGAGGAGGCACCTCCTGGAAGGTGCAGCCAGATGGCACCAGCATGGCACCCTCCTCTCCAACTGAGATCCAAACGGGGTTAATAACCCTTGTCCCGATTTATTCCCAAGGAGAGGAGGAGGCGGGGGACTCACATCCCTACTTGGGAATAAAGCGCCCGCCTCAGCTCTCAGCTCGCGAGGGGAGAAAGGCGGGTGCTGCTGCCCTCCAGTCTCCTCTCGCGAGTTGAGAACTGAGGAGGGAAAAATGACCTAATAATGTGATCTTTAAGAAAAAAATGGCGACCTCGGGTTCGGTTCTGAAACTTCTCTTCCGGGTTGGACCCCGAGGGTCGATATAAGGTCGAAATAATTTTAAATACATAAAATACCGGATTTCAAAGTATTTTAAACAGGAGATATCCACCCCTAATGCACACTAATCTAGTCTTGTAAAAACTTGGATACACATCAGGACCGCCATTAAGACTCTCAGACAACATGAATTCCTTCCCATACATGCTGCACATATCTTATTTGTAGTGCAACCCCCCCCCCCCCCCGAATTATTTAAATTGAAAAACAATTTTAGCCAACATAAATTTACCAGTATTTCAATGGGATGTGTGAACTTGCTTTTGGCTGATGAGATAGTCAAGTTAATTAGGATTGTTGTTGTGTGCCTTCAGATCATTTCTAACTTAAGGCGAGCCTCAGTCTAAAGTTTAGGGTGGGGGCTGGGTTGAGGATCTTGGAGATCCACATCCAGCTCAAAGGCTATGCTGCCTCTTCACACTTCTACAATCCCAAAGACTGACAAAATAGACTTCGTCCTTAGTCAAGAAGTTCACATGTAACTTGAGAATAGGTGGTTCTGCATCAGAACCCCAAATCTTTATCCAATGTTTGGAGAAATTTTATATTATATGACTTTTTGCAACTGTTGAAATTATGGCTTACTGACTTTGTTTTCAAAATGTACAGTTTTGTGATCAAACTCATAAAGATACATAGGGTTAATGCAACCCCCCAATAACTCCCAAACATACTGTGTATATTTGAATATAAGCTGAGTTTTCAGCCCTTTCTTAGGGTGAAAAAGCCCCCTCGGCTTATACTCGAGTCAAGATTATATATTATTTTATTATTATTATGTTGCTGTGATTATTATTACATTTGTTATTTTACTCTATTTAATATTACTGTTACTATTATATTTACATTATATTACTCTTTTATTATTTTGTTACATTTATTATTTTACTCAAATTATTATTACATTTATTGTTTTACTTTATTATTATTATATTGCCATTATTTTACTCTATTATTTTTATTACATTTATTATTTTATTCTCTTTATTATTAGTGGAAGGATACGTAAGCACTTTTACATTGAAGAAGGTTAGAATAATGGTTTAATCAGAGTTGGACAGTCTCATCTTAAATTACATTTTATGTAATTATTCAAAAAAAGCATTTAGCCTACTGATGCCTCAATTAATATAATTTTATTGATATCTATTTTTATTTTGCAATTTACCAGTAGCTGCTGCATTTCCCGCCCTCGGCTTATACTCAAGTCATTACTTTTCCCCAGTTTTCTGTAGCAAAAGTAATCAAATCAAATCAGACCTCTCTTCTAAGCTTTTGCCCACCGCAAGTAATGGTTACAGTAATTTCAAAATTGGGCAATATTCCTGGAAGCAATTTGTTTAGCCAGTTTAGTCTTGTGCAGTTTTAATGGTGGGATAAACAGTTAATAATTGTGTCAACTTCAGCTATTGTATCCCTGCTTTCATGCTGAGAAAGAGTGGGGGAGACAAACAAGAGAAAGAAAAAGAGAAATCTGTGGCATTTTTCTCTGTTGTTCTCTCCTCCTCCCTCCTAATTCGTTCATTTTATACAAAGTGGCATTCTCCTGTAACTGCTGATTGGGCGCAACCACGTTTGAATGCATCTTTTTTTACGTCATCCATCATTAAAACTCCGCAAACATATAATCCCTTTTTATTGTATCATTTTGTGAAAGCCCCTTATCGCCACCACTGTCTGTGATGGCACCCATGTTTCTGTTTATATTCCAAATTGAAACATCCCATGACTGACCACAATAATGTAGAGGTGGTTCTGTCTTAATGGACAGTTACATGACATTTATTTATAGTGGTGTTATTGAATGTTTTGCTTATCACCTTGCTGGACCTCTTGGGGCATCATCACAAACTGTAGTGATGAATTATCCCCATCTCCAGTATTAATCTTAAAAGGATTTTGAAGGCAGAAATCATTCCAAATCCAGCCCAGAGGGTTGATCACCCTTCCCCCAGGACAAATGGATGCAGAGCTGCTGACATAGTGATCTAGTTCAGTGTTTCCCAACCAGTGTGCCGTGGCACACTAGTGTGCCGTGAGCGATCTTCAGGTGTGCCGTGGGAAATTGGAACCTCCAGTACCCTTTCTTCCCCCTCCTGCCGAACACCTTTTCTTCTCCACTCGGGCTCCCTTTTTCCCAGCCTCGCTCTGCTCGCTTTGCCTCATTTTGCTCACGCTGCCGCTTCTGCGGGAGGGAGGGGGGAGGGAGGAAGACGTGACCCGTGGGGCGCTACTGTGCAGACTCGCCCCACGTCTTCCTCCCTCCCCTCCACAGTGCTCTCTGGATATAGGTGAACTAGGGTACAACTCCAAAACTCAAGGTCAATGCCCACCAAACTCTTATAATATTTTCTCTTGGTTTTGGTAGTTCTGTGTGGGAAGTTTGATTCCATTCCATCATTGGTGGAGTTCAGAATGCTCTTTGATTGCGGGTGAACTATAACTCCCAGCTGTTGAGCAAGACCTTTGTGTGTGTCTTTCTGCCTTTCCTGCCAGGATATCTATGTTGTGTTCATCGAAACAGGCCCAGGTTTCACACTGAGTGTATAAATACATTTAAAAACATATTAACTATATTCATTACTGTGTTAGAATGTCATTTTGTGTCATTTTGGTTGGTGGTGTGCCCCAGGATTATGTAAATGTAAAAAATGTGCCGTTGCTCAAAAAAGGTTGAAAAACACTGATCTAGTTGATAGGTGGTTGGTGATGAATCTGAAAAAGTGATTTCAAATCTCTGCATTTGTCACACCATATGAGGGTGTTACTGTGAGGCTTTCATCTACCTATCACTCATATGCAGTGGGTTAAACCGCTGAGCTGCTGAACTTGCTATGAGGGACCCTGGCCCCGCAGGGCCTTGAATGTCAGGGTCAGAGTCTTATAAAGGACTCTGTGTTCGACCGGCAGCAAGTGCAAACGCTGCAAGGATGGTGAGATGTCACATCTCATTGGTGTTTTTGTGAGGAGCCTGGCGGCAGCATTCTACACAGTCTGGATCGTACGGGTTAATGACCGAGGAAGGCCCACATATAAGGCGTTGCAGTAATCCAGCCTTGATGTACTGTAGCTAACACCTCCGTTGGTAGGTAGGGCGCCAGTTGCCTCGCTTGGCGTAGGTGGAAGAAGGCCCTTTTGCTCGTAGAGGCAATCTGGGCCTCCATCGTCATCTTAGAGTCCAGGATGACACCGAGGCTCCTCACAGAGGGGGGTGGGGTCAGCGGTTCCCCTTCGAAGGGGGGCAGTGGGTTGACTAGCTCTGACGGACGGACGGCCCGGCCATAAGATCTCAGTCTTTGCTGGGTTTATTTTCAGCTTATGGGCCCGGAGCCATTTCGTCACTGCTCCTAGGCACTGGGTGAAGTCTTACAGCACCGAGGTTACTCCAGGTTCCAGCTTTAGGAGGAGCTGAGTGTTGTCGGCATACTGGTAACATCCCAGCCCAAAGCTCCAGGCTAGACCAGCAAGAGGCCGGACATAGATATTGAACAGCATTGACGACAGTATGGCACCTTGGGGTACTCCACACTCAAGGAAAGCTTTCCCAGATGTTTGGCCTAGCCATTCTACTCGCTGGCTACATCCTCGCAGGAACAAGTTGAACCAGGTTAAGGCCGATCCTTGGATCCCTACGGCGGCTAGTTGTTGTATCAGCAAATCGTGGTCTACCGTATCAAATGCGGCGGTGAGATCTAGCAGCACCAGAACTACTGAGCCTCCCTTGTCTAGTTGACGGCGGATGTCGTCCGAGATGGCCACCAGGACGGTCTCGGTCCCGTGCCCGGGGTGGAAGCCTGATTGAAAAGGGTCCAGGCCATCTGAGTCCTCAAGGAATTTTTGAAGTTGGGCCGCTGCCGCACGTTCAATCAGCTTGTCTGAAAGTGTATTACAAAATACTTGCAAAGGGATTCCACAGCAAAACACTATATACAAAAATAAAACTTCAGCACAAATGCAATAATGGGAGATTCTTGCAAAATAGTGTCCTGTTAGCAGCACAGTAAATATTGATCTTCAGTGTACCGCCACACACATATTCTCTGCAAAATTCGCATGGAATTAGCTTTCCCCCCCTCTTTGCAAGAAAGTGATGGATCTTTTCCCACCAAGTCTTCCTTCAACCTCTACGGCAACCTTAGATGCTTTTTTTTAATATAGAGATCTACAAATGTGCCAAGAAAAGATAAAGAAAGATGACTGAGGGCAGCACTTTTCTTTTTTCAGAGCTATATATCCTGCACCTGGAGCTTAGCCCTGACCTATTTTTATTATGCAGGGTTATGTATGTTTATCTCCATAGAGAGATTTGCTGAGATTTGGAATACATGTTTGTGAGAACACTTTTTTACTTGGGTTTATCAAATGCTTTTGAACTGCTTGGTTCACATTTTGCCTTATCTAACAAGGCAACAACACCTTTATTTTATAATCTGCAATAAATATAATTGGCTCTATTATTTTCCTTCTATTTTAGATGTGTGTAGTTTTAGGTTAAATATCTTTGGATCTTAGCTGGGTGTTAAATTCACATGTAAGAATGCTAAATAGCAAAAGATGGACCAATTCTTCAACCCAGCACAATCCAGATCACACATTATAAACATTTGCTTCTTTGTTGACCTTGTTTTAATATTGCAGAATGCACTACTGTAAACTTGGAGTTATTATCTGATTTCTTCCTCTCAGGAAGCCTGTGACGTAAGTATATACACACATTAACCAAAAAGAAAAGAAATAATAAGGCAAGGCGTTGGTAGGGTTTCCATCACCTTGCCTTATTATTTCTTTTGCTTCTGATGTTCATGCACATTAGAGAGACATAGCAACAAGCTTCGAAGGTTCCTGAGGTTTGCAGAAATATAAATAAAATCCTTGGAAAGAGGTTGTTAAGGGGATAATCTTTTTTAAAAAGCCCAGTTAGGATTGAGTTCATGCAATGTTCATGGATCATTGAGAGTTGAAAATTGCGTAGGCGGAATAAGAAAAAAAAAAAAACAGAGCAGATTTGTTTGGAGAAACTTTGCCTTTGCCTTTGCTTTTCCCACAGGTTAAAAGTGTGCAACTAGCCAAAGGTCATCCATGGTTAGGAATCAATCAATGGTTTCTATGGCTTGGATTCAACTAAAGCAATGGTTCCCAAAGTGGGCGGTACCGCCCCCTTGTGGGTGGTGGGGCGATCAAGGGGGGCGCTGGGAGGCTCAGGGGAATTTGGGGGTGCTGAACCCCTGTAAGGGGGCGGTGGCTCCCCGCAGGGCTCACCCCTGCCTCCTATGGAAGTGCGAGGAGCTCCGCCCCTCCTTGCTTGTTACAAATTGAACATAATTAAAGCATAGTGATTTAGTGAAGTGGTAATGGCAGGGACAGGAGGAGACGGAGTTGGGCCCCTTCGATTTGGGTCACTTGTTATAGGGCCCGTCGAGTGGCGTGATTGGTTCGGCCAAGAGCCTGCGGCCTTCTTTCCTGCCTCAGCGTCAATGGGATAGGGTAAATTTCTAGGGGGGCGCTGAGTAATTTTTTTTCTGCAAAGGGGACGGTAGACCAAAAAAGTTTGGTAACCACTGAAGTAAAGGGTTCTGTGACTGGGATTCAAACCCTGGTCCCCAGAGTCATCCAAACCACTGCAGCATGCTGACTCTTTCTGCTTGTTTAAAGACTCTTTGAATTATTTATTTATATTCTGCCCTTCTTATCCTGAAGGGGACTCAGGGCAGATCACAGAACACATACACGACAAACTTTCAGGGCCATTAAACAGACAGGGCAGACAACAGACAGAGGTATTTTGTCAACAATTTTCCCAACTTCGGCATCCTAGAGATTGTATTAGATTCTGGCCACAGGGGGGTGCTGTTGCTCCATCCTTTATGACGAAGAGCCTCTGATCACAGACTTCCTCCTTCCTTCGATACTGTGTCAGAATTCACCAGATCTGCTGCAAGATGCTTTTTGTGTGGTTGCCAGTTGTGTATCTCTTCTCATTGGCACACTAACTCTATTTTCCATTTCAGCAAGCCTGGGTAGGGCAGTTAGGAGGTTTTGTAGCTGGTAAGGTTCTGCTTGAACCAATGTAGTTCCAATGTAGTTTATGGGATATAGGGGCAATGTGGAAGAGTCCTCAGTGAACAAGTCTGACATAAGAATCTCCAAGGACTTCTTGACTGTGAGAGCTGTTCAGCAGTGGAACTCTCTGCCCCACAGTGTGGTGGAGGCTCCTTCTTTGGAGGCTTTTAAGCAGAGGCTGGATGGCCATCTGTTGGGAATGCTTTGAATGCGTTTTTCCTGCTTCTTGGAAGAATGGGGTTGGACTGGATGGCCCACAAAGTCTCTTACAACTCTATGACTATATGATTCCATGATTTGATATATTGGTGGAGAAATGATACCATCTGTTTCAATTGTATTGTACTCCACATTGAGCTGCAAAAAGAGGCAGGCAACAACTGTTATTGTTGTTATTATGATTGTTATTATTTTGGTTCAATTTTTCATGTTGGCAACCTGATGACTTTTTGTTCACAACATTGTGTGAACCCATTCTCAACCTTCCTGCCTCTTCAAAAACCTTATAGTTGTGGCAGGTACATACTACGAAATTGGTTAACCATACCTTTGGTCCTAAGGATCACATCCTTTTTTTAAAAGGCAAGCTATCCTTATATATCTGAAAATGGAGTTTAAGTGACTAACCAAGGAGCCCCCAATGGTGCAATGGGTTAAATCTCTGTGCCAACAGGACTGAAGACGGACAGGTCAGCGGTTCGAATCCGGGGAGAGCATGGGTGAGTTCCCTCTGTCAGCTCCAACTCCCCATGTGGGGACTTGAGAGAAGCCTCCTATAAGGATGTTAAAACATCAAAACATCCAGGTGTCCCCTGGGCAACGTCCTTGCAGATGGCCAATTCTCTCACACCAGAAGCGACTTGCAGTTTCTTAAGTTGTTCCTGACATGGAAAAAATAAAATAAAACTTATCAAAAAGTCACCCCGGCTCTGTGATTTTGGTGTTCTTTAGGTTACTGTGTTTTGTCACTCATGCCATGACCTTGCTGTGTGCTTTGCCACACATTACCTCAAAACGTGGCTTTTCCATTGTGCTTTTGGAGAGTGATCTTACATCTCCCTTTGTCATTCTCCCTATAATGGGTGTCCTCATATTGCATTGCATCCTGCCTGCATGAAGGACTGTCTCCACTACTCCGTTCATGAGTTTTCCTTACAAACATATATGTTTTATTTCTATCTCATCCTGACTTTTTATCATTGTATTTTGCGCATGTGGCCCACTCATTGTGATTGTGTTTGATCTTTTACTGTATTACTTTGCACTGTTTATTGTATTTTATTCTTGATTTATTTTATTGTGATGCTTGTTTTATGCTTTTTATGTTACTGTATTGTAATGGACTTATGGGCTTGGCCTCATGTAAGCCGCCCTGAGTCCCCTTTGGGGAGATGGTGGTGGGGTATAAATAAAGATTATGATTATTATTATTATTGTGGTGTGTGTATTATTATCTGATAAAATGATGGTGTCTGACCAACATAAGTACAGAGAAGGCCACAATGGACACAACTGTCAGGAAAGCTATGGGCTGATGAACATTTGGCATTGAATACTAACCAAACAGAGCAGATATTCTACTAATTGTTTTACTTAGAAGCACAGAAATAGGAGAAAGGTCAAAGGATGGTGGACATTTGGGAAATATCCGCCCTGAGTACTTTGCAAGGTGACAAGGGCAGAATAGAAATGCTGGAAATAAATAAATAATAAATAAACATGCAATACCTATATGAGAAAATTCTTACACATCCACACCACCCACTACTTAGGCAACACTAGAAATGCATTTTAAGAATGGATTATCCTAAGATGGACCAACTGCTTTGATCACCTTTATTCTGTCAGTTTTTGTTAAAAGCCAAACATAACAATTATGTGTGATTGCATAAATATTTTCATTCCTCATTGCTTAACTGCAAATTGTTTATCAATACAGTGCTTCATATTGATAGGTGTTTTAAACATCCTTCCCTGAAATGTTTGGACATGGCACCTATTAATCAATGAAGTCTGTTTTGTTTTGTTTTTGGTGACAGAAGTTAATTGAGAAACTGCAAGTTGCTTCTGGTGTGAGACAATTGCCCGTCTGCAAGGACGTTGTCCAGGGGATGCCCAGACGTTGGGTTTTTTTGGGATGTTTTTCCATCCTCGTGGGAGGCTTCTCTCATGTCCCCACACGAGGAGCTGGAGCTGACTGAGGGAGCTTATCTGCGCTCTCCCCGGATTCAAACCTCTGACCTGTCGGTCTTCAGTTCTGCCGGCACAAGGATTTAACCCATTGCACCACTGGGGGCTCTGTCTGTTTTGGAATGGTTATGTGTTTGGATACTCAGTACTATTGTATATCCTAAGAGGGATTTGTATCTTCCTTAAACTGTTTCTTAAAAATGAAATCAACATGAAAAACATTGCACTGCCAAACACAAGGATGGTGACAACGGCAACTGCTGCTACTCCTGCTTTTCTACTAGCTTCTTAAGCACTGATGAGAAAAAAATCACACATCAACAAAGCCCCCTCATGTACTGTAATTATTAGACAACAGAGTGTAAGTGAATCAAATAGAATAAATAAGCAGATGTCACAACATTATAACCCAGCCTAGTCTTTATTTCAGTTGCCTATCTCAGATTGGCCTTTTTAGTCATCAACGCGCTTGTAAAAAGCGTGGGATGAGTCCTTCCTGAATCTTCGTTCGCGAAGTAATGCCGAGAGAGATTTACAATAAATTGAGGTATTGACATTTAGGTATTTGAAGTTTTTTTGTGCCTGCTTTTAAAATGAGCTTGTTTTAATTGTCTTTCAGGTGAAACCATGCGGATTGCCTCGTCAGAGTTTGCTGATGATCCCTGTTCCTCTGTCAAACGCGGTACGATGGTACGAGCGGCTCGTGCTCTGCTTTCAGCTGTCACCCGCCTGCTCATCCTAGCTGACATGGCAGATGTCATGAGGCTTTTGTCTCACCTGAAAATTGTAAGACTTCCTAAATAGGTTATGCTCATGTCTGGGGATGTGGTATCGTAGATTACACAGGAAAAGAAGGGCAGCTGAAGCTGAGATCCTATTAGCTCACTATAACAGTGTAGTTACCAATTATACTGGTGGTTGTGCTTATGCCAGGGTCATGTAAAGTCGACACGGAAAGATGGACAAAGTTGCCACTGCAGGGTCATCAAGCTCTTGATTCCAAGCACTTCCACAATGCTTGGCTTCCAGCATGCCCTGAACTAATTCAGAAAGGCAGCCCTGTCTATCGTCCAGTACTATTTTATGAAAATCTTCATGTTCTCTAAGCCATGCACCTTTTGCACCTTTGTTCATTTCTGAGAGGTGAGATGGAAGTAATCTCTCCCAAGAAAAAAACACTCACTCTTGTATCTGGCACTCCTCTGGCAATTCTTTAGGACTGGAGTTAAGGCTATCAGGTGATTCATAATCCAGATACTAATTTATTTGAATGCAGAAGTTCTTCACAGCAGTCACACCATGGCTAGAAAAAGGTGCAGGGACAAAGGTTTAAATGTAAATTAATTCCACTATAAAGTATTGTCCTTCTATCTGACACTACTAATTGCAACTCTTGATTCACCTTCTGTTTTCCCAAATATTTTTCTGCTCCTGCTTTTAAAAACAATTAGTTAGTCTCCAATTTTCTGCAGGCACATTTCATGCTGATGGCACTCTTTGCGTGCAGTATATTTAGGAAGACTTTGGTCATACAGTGCAGCAACATATCATGTGGAATATGAGGATCAATGTAGGTTCTGACATAGTTGTCATAATTGCTTTGGCTATACACACAGATTATATGGATTTGCCTTACATGGCTTCATAGGCATGATCAACACTAGGACAAATTGCATAGATCAGACAAATAGCAGATAAATTAATGGAATACCGCAAAAGGAGTAAATTGTTGTCTGCTAGTCCTGCTTGTGTGGATCAACAGGGAGGACAGAACTTTACACTACACACTTATTATGTATCTCCAAGGGTGGTCTTAGTCCCTTAGTTGTGCTCTTGTATCATGTATTTTCTGTTTTTTAACTATTTGTTTGCCACTTTGAGTCCCACCCATGGGAGAAAAGCGGGGATATATATATATATATATATATATATATATATATATCTATATATATACACACACACACATACACACACACACATATATTTATATATATATATATATATACATACATACACATACACACACGTGTGTGTGGGGGGGGTGTCCACTTGCACAGGCAAGCTCCCACTTCCACTAATAGCTATAGCTCTCACTATTTAGGAGACACCAATACCCTCCCTCCAATGACATTGGAGGTTAAAGAGAGTGCCATACACATGTACAAGAGTCCTGGCAATGTCCTCCAGAAACACCACACTGCCCACCCCCCAAGTCAAGACTTTCATATGGGGACAATGTCATCATAGATTTTCTGTTTTTCCTCCACCAGTGTTTCTTACTCTCTCAATTGGTATGGAATTTGCATGACCCCGCCCACTGCCTCTAACATAACTCTGTCCTATTCTTTTCTATGGCACACAGCGAATGGAGGAATTGATTAGCAACTGAACATACTAGAGAATTTGGGGAGAATTCACCATGATTTATAGGAGTTGTAGGTACTGGGATTTATAGATCACCTGCAATCTAAGAACACCAAAGATGAAATTGGACCAAACATGGCACTTTGAGCCCCCATAATGAGCAAAAATATACTGGAGGTCTTTGGGAAAGTTTACCTTGATTTGGAGGAGATGTAGTCCACCTACATATAGAGAGCACTGTGAACCCAGGCACCAATGGATGTGGACCAAACTTGGCACACGTAAATGATATGTGGACCAGGCGTTCGCATAGTAGCACAGGACAGCACTTTAGTAGTTTTAATGGAAAGTTGGTGAATAGGGCTCAATGCTTTTATGGACGGAACACTGTTTTTAACATAGGTGAATGCATAGGATGTGTGAATATAATTGTATTTTTTATAGTTTTTATTGTGAGATTTTTTAGTGTTATACAATGTGAAAGTACATCAGTACAGAAAAAGAAAATCAAGAAAACACCAAGAAATATGTAGGGCAGCCCACCCAATGTGTGGAACTGTGGGAGTGATGGGGAATGGAAAGGAAAGGGGGGGTTAGGGGAAGAAGGAAGAAAAAAAAAGGAAAAAGGGGAATATAATTGTATTTTAATGTATTTTAATGTTGAATGCTGGAGGATTTTATATTGTGTTTTTATACTGCGATTGTGATGTAGGCATCAAATTGTGCCTTTTGGAAGCTGCTCTGAGTCCCCCCGTGGGGGTTGAGAAGAGCGGGGTAAAATGCCGTAAATAAATAAATAATATGCTGAAATTTGATTCCTGGAGGGGTTTGGACAGAATTGACCTTCCTTTCTGGGAGTTGTATGTCACCCACAACCAGAGCCAATGATGGACCTGAGCCAAACTTGGTACACAGAACCCCCATGACTAACGCAACCTGCTGGAGGGGTTTGAGGGGACTGACTAACCATAGTGGGAGTTATAGTTTATCCTACAGCCAGAGAGTGCACCCAACCCCACTAATGATACATTTAGAGCAAACTTGACCAAAATAACAATTTTTTTTAGTATTGATGGAGGTTTTTTGTTGTTGTTGTTAGCTTGGCATAATGTTGGTTATAGTGTCTCCACAACCTTATGCATTTTGTATAATTGGGGGAAAAAGACTTTTTCAAATAACCCGGGCAATGCTGGGTACCCAAGCTAGTAAATAGACAAACAAATAAATCATAGTAATAGAAGAAACACTTTAAAATGAGCCCTTTTGTGCCAGAGTTAGTACTTTGCAGACAACTCAACGCAACACGTGGAAGCTGTAGACTTTCTCCCTCTTGTGGTGGAATCAAAGCATGGTGGTTTGCTTCTCCTGTGAGCTGGGATATGAAATGGAGTATATCTAAATGTCAGAACTTTGATTGGAGCTGGAAGCAGCGAGTGCTTAATGAATTATCAAAGATGGGGAACAATGAAAGCCACAGAGGAATGATCGAGCAGCAAATGATTTACCGGTGGTTTGTATTCGGTTTGCCGCTGTCTGCCATCCTGCCTGCAGAGGCCTGTAACAAAATGCTTTGTAATTGGAGCTAACCAGTCTGATGATTGATTTCTCCTTCTCTCTTTTCATAGCCTGCTGCTTGCTAATTGAGGTGGGGTTGGGGGGGAGAATTATCTGACTTATAAACCGGACAAAGAAGAATATTTATAAAAGCTAGGTTGTTTCTTCAAACAGATTATTTCTCTCTTTCATCAAAATTACTGCATAATAGTGACTTGTTTTAGGTTTTTCAGGCTGTCTGGCCATGTTCTAGAACAGGGGTGCCCACACTTTTTCAGCATGCGAGCTACATTTAAAACAACCAAGTCAAAAAGATCTACCTTCTACGCGCGCACCTTTCACACGGCGCTCCTTCCGTGGGGCATTGCGGGAATGAGGGAGCGCCTTCTGTGGGGCATTGTGGGAATGAGGGAGCGCCTTCTGCGGGGCATTGCAGGAACGAGGAGCGCCTTCCGTGGGGCATTGCAGGAACAAGGGAGCGCACGGCGGGGCCTCCGGAGGCCCTGCCTCGTGCTCCGCCCTGCCTCTCTCTCGTCCAGAAGCAACTGTGCAGCCTCCGCTGCCGGCGAGAGAGAGGCAGGGCGGAGCGCGAGGCGGGGCCTCCGGAGGCCCCGCCTTGCGCTCCCTCGTTCCTGCAATGCCCCGCAGAAGGCGCTCCCTCATTCCCGCAATGCCCCGCGGAAGGCGCTCCTTCGTTCCTGCAATGCCCCGCAGAAGGAGCACCGCACAGAAGGAGCGCACACGTGCAGAAGGTGCGCCGCGCGCAGGGCAGAAGCACCCCATCCAGCTGCGATCGACCTCCTTTCGACCCGCAATCATCTGGTCGATCGCGATCAACTTCATGGGCAGCCCTGTTCCAGAAGCATTCTCTCCTGATGTTTCACCTGCATCTATTCTTAGAGGTTGTTAAGTTTTCATAATATATTTCCTGTGGGTGTGATGCCCAGCAGTCTTTAGTTTGGAAGACACACCCATGCAGCAGTGTGTTGACTTCTCCAGGACTAGGAGTGATAGTGGAAAATGTCAGTTCTTTCCCTGCAGGGAAGGCTGCAATTCTTGCTTTAAGAAACACGAGCACCTATGGTCTCCCCCAGTTTGTCATGTGCACATAGGAAATGATATATGTCGAATAGGCAACTGTGTTTTTTAGTGAAAGGTAGCCTAGTGGGTATGATCTTTCCACTTACAGAACTATATTGCTTTCAGGGAGCTGGAGGTTTCCTGGTCTGGTCTTCTCTTGCTTGGGTTCAATTTCAAATGTGTATCTTGGTCTCCTCTCTTTCTCTCTGGTAACAAACCACTCTTTCTCGTCAATGAGAATTATTAGTTCTTGCTCAATAATAATAATAATAATAATCTCAGCTGGCATTTGGAAACAAGAAACATTGACAAAATCACAATTTGTCAACTGCAAAAGGCCACTTTATTTGGATCTGCATGTATCATTTGAAAATACATCACACAGTCCTAGATGCTTGGGAAGTGTTTGACTTCTGATTTTGTGATACAAAATCCAGAATATATATCTCATTTGCTATGACATACTGTGTTTTTGTGTCAGTAAAATAATAACAACAATAACAATAACAGTAATAATAATACTTTTATTTATATTTCACCACTATCTTCCAGAGGGACTTGGGGCAGCTCACAAAACACTCAAGGTGTAACATGCAAAATACAGGTGCAAAACATATGAGTATACAATAAACAATAAACAATCAACACAACATCATAAATTCACAATACCCTCTGGTAAAAACAACAAAATACATCAATTCCCATAAATAAAACAGCAGTATTCAATCTCAGAAGTATAAAGTGCTAATAAAGAATCTAAAGGTCCTCATATACATTATTAGAGAGTCTAAACATGGTCAAAGGCCTGTCGAAAAAGCCCAGTTTTTAATTGTGTGTGGAAGTTTTGGGGGGTGGTTTGAAAGGTGGGGGAGGCCTTATGACAGTATACACCGCAGAATCAGAGAAAGCACACTTTATAAGTTCTACAAATGTTGGTCCTTGTCCATTCTAAAGCATTTTCTGTGCAAATTCACATTAAAGTATGATGAAAAGAATGCTCTTCAAGCTTTGGTCCTCAAAATGTTTTTGATGTCAAATCCTAAAAGCTTCCTTCTGGGAATCCAAAACAACAGGAGAGCCAGACATGGAAAACCACTGATGCAGAGGGTTAAAACCATTTCTTTTGCCCACATTCAGAACATCTTGGCCAGCAGGTTCTACCAAAAGAACTGCTTGTCATTCATTCACACTCTTTATTTCTTTTTTCTTCCTGTTTATCCCTGGACTTTTTACAAAATGTTAGTGCTGTTGAAATGCCAAGCTAGTTCCTGTTCTGAGAATACCATTCACTCTTTCTCTCTCTGCACCTCTCTATTCTAAGAAACTACTTTAGGAAGCCTGTGATGCCTTTTTCTGATTATGTTGAACTCTTACAGCACCTTCCAGAGCAGAAGAAAGCTATGTAATGGTAGATCACATAGGGCATCCTGGTAGATCACAAGCAGGACGGGAGAAAGGCTCAGTCCCACCCCACAGGCTCCTGCCAACGCCCAAGTGCTGCCGGCCCTGGTTTATCTGAGGTCCTTTCCACAGAGTTGAATAAAATCCCATGTTACCTGCTTTGAATCAGATTATATGGCAGTGTGGACTCAGAAAACCCAGTTGAAAGCAGATATTCTGTTATATGTTTCACATTTTTGTAGAGGGTAGGTAGATCATTTTGACTTGGTTGTTTTATAAGTAGCTCGCATGCTGAAAAAGTGTGAGCACTCCTGGCATAGTATCTAGATATATCCACCTCCTTCCCACCTGTCACCAAGGAGGCTGTCCAGACTTTGAACCGGTGCTTGGCCGCTGTGACGGACTGGATGAGGGCTAGCAAATTGAAGCTAAATCCAGACAAGACAGAGGTCCTCCTGGTCAGTCGTAAGGCCGAACAGGGCATAGGGTTACAGCCTGTGTTGGATAGGGTTACACTCCCCCTGAAGACACAGGCTCGCAGCTTGGGAGTGATCCTGGATTCATCGCTGAGCCTGGAAGCCCAGGTCTAGGTGGTGGCCAGGGGAGCTTTTGCACAGTTAAGACTCGCGCGCCAGCTGCGCCCGTACCTTGGGAAGTCTGATATGGCTACGGTCGTCCACGCTCTGGTCACATCCCGAATAGATTACTGCAACACACTCTACGTGGGGCTGCCTTTGAAGACAGTTCAGAAATTGTAATTAGTCCAGCGGGCGGCAGCCAGATTACTAACAGGAGCTACATACAGGGAGCATACCACCCCCCTGTTGTGTCAACTCCACTGGCTGCCTGTCCAATTCCGAGCTCAATTCAAAGTGCTGGTTTTGACCTTTAAAGCTCTATATGGTTCTGGCCCAGCTTACTTGTCCGAACGCATCAGCCGCTACATCCCACCTCCTAATCTAAGATTATCTGGGGAGGCCCTGCTCTCGCTCCCGCCTACTTCTCAAATGCGGCTGGTGGGGACGAGGGATAGGACCTTCTCGGTGGTGGCTCCCCGCCTGTGGAATGCGCTCCCTATCAATGTACGATCCACCTCATCGCTCCTGGCATTCAGGAAAAAAGTAAAATCCTGGTTGTGGGACCAGGCGTTTGCACACCAGCACAAGGCAGCACTTTAGATGGGATCTTAATGGAAAGTGGATGAATAGGGCCAATGCTTTTATGGACAGAACATTGTTTTAATCTGGAATGAATGCGCATGATGTTTAAGTAATTGTATTTTAATGTATTTTAATGTATTTTAATTGTTGAAGGGTTCTGGGGTCTTATATTGTTACTGTGTGGGCATGGAATTGCGCCTTACTCATTGTGTCCAATTTTGGGCACCACAGTTGAAGGGAGATGTTGAGTCTAAGCTGGAATGACTCCAGAGAAGGTTGACGCAAATGATCAAGGGCCTGGAGAACAAGCCCTATGAGGAGCGGCTGAAAGAACTGGGCATGTTTAGCCTACAGAAGAGAAGACTGAGAGGAGACATGATGAGGGCCATCTATAAATATGTGAGGAGAAGTCATGGAAGGAGGGAACAAGCTTGTTTTCTGCTGCCCAGGAGTCTAGGATGCGGAACAATGGCTTCAAACTACAGGAAAGGAGATTCCATCTGAACATTAAAAAGAACATCCTGACTGTGAGAGCCTTTTAGCACTGGAAGTCTTTGTGTGGTGGAGGCTCCTTCTTTGGAGTCTTTTAAGCAGAGGCTGGATAGCCATCTGTCGGGGTACTTTGAATGCAATGTTCCTGTTTCTTTGAAGAATGGAGTTGGACTAGATTGCCTACCAGGACTGTGGCACAGCTGGCTGGGAGTCAGCTGCATTAAGATCACTACTGACCAAAAGGTCATGAGTTCGAAGCCAGCCCAGGTTGGAGTGAGCTTCCGACCAAAATTGTGTAGCTTGTTGTCGACCTTTGCAGCCCGAAAGACAGCTGCATCTGTCAAGTAGGAAATTTAGGTACCATTTTGTGGGGAGGCTAATTTAACTGATTTATGAGGCCATAAAAATCTCCAGGAAGTATGCAAAGAATGAGGAAGCAACACCTCCCCTGGTGGCCTGAAGCCTGAATGTTCAATAGCCTATGAGTGTCTGTCTATATATGCTGTGTGTCTATGGCATTGAATGTTTGCCATGTATATGTACATTGTAATCCGCCCTGAGTCCCCTGCAGGGTAAGAAGGGCGGAATATAAATACTGGAAATAAATAATTAATTAATAAATACGAGGTCTCGCCCAACTCAATGATTCTATGATCTTAATTCTTTATGTAAAAGTGTTGTTCAGTAGTACACTGGCTGACCTTACAAAGAATATGTCCTGAAAACCTTTCATTCTTCTTCCGTCAGTTCAATCCACAATAAGTTAAAGTCTTAGTCATTCCGATTGAATATTTAAATCTGCACTATTCAGGTTTTGTGACAGAAATGATACGCTGTCCCTCCAGTATAATTTTCCAACATGAATGTGAATTCGTAGGATTTCACAGCAAGCCGAGCTTCCATCTGTATTTCCACATTCGTTTCCCTGAAAAGTTCCAGGAGTCTTGTACGAGGTCATTATCTTGAGGCAATTACTTAATTCCACTGACATTTTCATAAATACTCAATAAGCTACTTTAATATTCCCCCATGCTGTTGTCCCATTCCCTCTAGCAGAAGGCACTGGCAGCAGTTGGAAAAGGAGGAAGGCTGGTGTGCAATTTCAATTGTCCACAACTCCATTTGTGTTAGAATGGAAGTGATAGTAGTTTGCTTTGTGCTATGATTGCAGCAATTTCCATGTCACAGTATTAGTTAGTATTTTCATTGTTGCAAAGTAGCAGTAGGAACAAATTACATAATGATGAGATTTTGCTTCTCATTGAATTTTTTTTTAAAAAAATGGCAATCAGTAAGGTTTTCACTTGATTTTACAAAAAGGGAGTGAGTGATGCCATGATTAGGTAATTATCACCATAGTATCGGAAAGCAGCATTTACCTTTGGAGTGTGTTGAACATTATCTACAGACTTTGCTTCAGTTATGTATCCTTGAATGTGGGGGTTTATATATATAAAGTGCAAGCGCACATTGAAAAGATAAAAGAAGATGAGGCAGGGAAGCATTGAATTCATGCTGAATTCAGGCAAGAGTTGCTTTAATATGATGCACATCTTCAGGAATGGCCATTCTTTCCAAGATCATACAAAACAAAGCCTAGGCTAGAAGTACAACACAACACTAGGTGTAAAGCACAGAGGCAAAAAAAGGGAATCAGTATCAAAATATATTAGAATTCACAAGTGTGAGACATATTCATATAATATACAAAGACACAAACATGAGTCATACCACCCGCGTTCCGTGGAGGCTTGACAAGAGTCTGAAAAAGTTCAGTAGTCGGTGAGTCCAATCTCAGATGAGAAAAGAAGTTCAGTTCATGTACCAATAGGAAAATCTGGGATAAACAAAGTAAATAGAAATCCACAAGGTGTACATAAATCCAATGCGGGACCAAAGGAAGCAGGCGGCAGGCAGACACAAACTCCTGGAGGACGCGGAGGAAGCAATGAAATCCTCCTGCAGGTGGGGCTTGTTGGCTCAAGCTGACGGCTCGCTATTGCGGAAGATATTGGCCACAGTGCCGTTTCACCTGAACAGGCTTTTTCCGGGGCTATATTCAATATACTGTATAAACAGCGTCCAAAGCATATATATATGCATTAGTGTGCAAAATGACACCCAACATAGCCTAGAAAAAATTCATATAGTAAGAAATACATACATACCGGCATGAAACAATAACATAACCCTATCCTGGATGGAAAGGGTGACCCAAAGGTAGTAGGAACAGGCAGGTGGCCCCTATTTATAGCAGAACTCATTACATACACAAGGGTTGTCCAGCTTTATTCCCAAGCAGAGAAGGAGGTGCGGACTTGCCTCCACACTTTCCCCGCACCTCAGAGCCATCCCGTGTTAAAGCCATCCACTGAGGGGCAGTGTTAAATTGTGCCTTGCATCCACAACACCTCAGAGCCATCCCATGCACTGAGGGAGGGGGCAGGGGAAGGAAGGTGTGTGTTTGTGCCTTGCATCCACACACACTTCCTTTCCCCGCACCTCAGAGCCATCCCGCGTTAAATTTAATCCCGGTGCTTCTTAGCTGGGGGGGGGGGGGAGTGTAGGGCTTGTCCTCCATTCTTCCCTCTCAGCTGGCGTAAGGAATATAACAAAAAATTGTTAGTAGTTATGTTTCAATTACGAAATTTACTTAAAATTTTTCGTAATAATTTCTATAATGACCCAGCAACGGAAATTCCCCCGCACGCGAGTTTAGAATCAATTTTTTATGGATCAACCACACCTCATATGTACATTGTAATCCACCCTGAGTCGCCTGTGGGGTGAGAAGGGCGGAATATAAATACTGTAAATAAATAAATATAATAACAGTTGCTTCTCTGATTGGCATAGCACAGAGTTGCAGTTGTTTTTTTTATAACTATTATTATTACAAGACTTTTCCTATAAACATTACAATAGAATTGAACCTGGAGCTATCTAAAACGAATAACTAAAACCATTAAAACCAATGTAGGATACATAAAACATATTTACAATAAACAGAAGATATGTGATGGCCATCACTTACTTTTATATGTCTTTAAAAATAAACTACAGTTAGTCCCCAAGATACAAACAAGATGGGTTCTGTAGGTTTGTTTTTAAGTTTAATTTTTATATAAGTCAGAACAGATACATTTTTAGGTGTAACTCCATAGATAGATAGATATTAGATAGATACACACACAGTAAAGGTAAAGGTTTCCCCCTGACATTAAGTCTAGTCGTGTCCGACTCTGGGGGGGGGGGGGTGCTCATCTCCATTTCTAAGCCGAAGACCTGGCGTTGTCCATAGACACCTCCAAGTTTGTGTGGCTGGCATGACTGCATCGAGTGCTGGCACACACACACAAGCACAATTTATTTATTTGCCATGCTTCTATACCGCCTTTCTCAGCCCGTAGGCGACTCGAGGCGGTGAACAAGCGGCAACAAGTGCCCATATACAATACATCACAAGATGAAAACAGTCATATAAAAACATATAAAATTTACAGTTAAAAACTACAAAATACAAATCTCATCTCCACAATCTTAAAATCGGTTTCCGTTTCATCGTCATACTAATCCTTGATCTCGATTAAAGTTTGTCTGCGAATGCTTGCTCGAAAAGCCAAGTCTTTACTTTCTTACGAAATGTCAGGAGGGAGGGGGCCAATCTGATGTCACTAGGAAGGGAGTTCCAAAGCCAAGGAGCCACCACTGAGAAGGTCCTGTCTCTCGTGCCCGCCAGGCGTGCATGCGATGCAGGCGGGACTGAGAGCAGGGCCTCTCCGGATGATCTTAAGCATCTTGATGGTTCATAGGGAGAGATGCGTTTGGACAGGTAAGTTGGACCAGAACCGTTTAGAGCTTTAAAGGCCAAAACCAGCACTTTGAATTGTGCCCGGTAGTAAACTGGTAGCCAGTGGAGCTGGCACAAAAGGGGAGTTGTACGCTCCCTGAGTGCCGCTCCTGTTATCAACCTGGCTGCTGTCCGTTGAAGCAATTGAAGCTTCCGAGCAGTCTTCAAAGGCAGCCCCACGTAGAGAGTGTTGCATTAATCTATACGGGATGTAACCAGAGCATGGACTACTGTGGCCAAGTCAGACTTCCCAAGGTACGGGTGCAGCTGGCGCACAAGTTTTAATTGTGCGAATGCTCCCCTGGTCATCGCCGAAACCTGGAGTTCCAGGTTCAGCGATGAATCCAGGATCACACCCAAACTGCGAACCTGCGTCTTCAGGGGGAGTGTAACCCCGTCCAACACAGGCTGTAACCCTATGCCCTGTTCGGCCTTTCGACTGACCAGGAGTGCTTCTGTCTTGTCTGGATTCAATTTCAAGCAAACAAACAACTTTTAGGTAGTGTAGGGAATGATGAACACCCCTGTCTTGTTGTTTATTTTGCTGTCTATTCCCCTGTTCAGAAGATCTCACCTGATTTATGTCCCTGCGGGAAAAAATGGATTGGTGACAAAGTTTCAGTGGTGACACTTTTTCCCCATTATAACTTTTTCAGGAATGAATTTCCCTTCTTAGGGGTAAATTTCTCCCACTTTCTGTTTTCTGACCCTGTTCTTAAGTAGGAGTCACTTGCAAGTCGAATGTTTGTAACTTGGAGACTGCTTGTATTAGCAGAAATGTAAGGTGGGTAATTTTCAATAGACAATTTTACACACACCCAGGTGATTATCAAGGTTGTTAGAATGCAGTCAATCATGATAGATGAGCTAACGATGGAACATAAAAGTTCACATGACTCCATTCCAAGTGGAATAGTCTGAAATTGGAGGGTTGTAAAAGCCTTGTTCAAGGTTAAATCATATAAGTCATCTCTTTGTGGATTCCTGCTATTATGCAAAGTAACTGAACTTCATTGGCTCATTGTATGTCATCCTCTTCAGTGGCTCATTTGATATGCCATTCTCTTTGAACCGTAAGTTGTTTTCTGACATCGACATAATGATTAATCATTCTTTTTTTCATATGGTATTATCTCATGAGGAACTGTGGTGGGACAGTGGGTTAAACCACTAAACTACAGAGCATGCTAAGCAGACGGTTGGCGGTTCGAATTGGGTGAGCTCCTGTTGTTAGCTCCACCTTCTGCCAAGTTAGCAGTCCGAAAACATGCAAATGAGAGTAGATCAATGGGTACCACCTTAGTGGGGAGGTAATGGCGTTCCATGCAGGCATGCTGGCCACATGACCTTGGAAGCATCCGTGGACAACACCGGCTCTTCGGCTTAGAAATGGAGATGAGTATCAGCCCCAGAGTCATACTCGAGTAGACGTAATTTCAAGGGGAAACCTTTACCTTTTACTATCTCATAGACACAACAGATTCGTTATTATTTTTTTCTAAGACATTTGTTTGCCTTTGAAGAAGTAACTGTTTGCCAGTGTTTTATCTCTCATGGACTTTAATTAAACCAGTACAGGATAAATGTCATAAATATGAGTTAACTTCTCCTGAGCTAAAGATTCTTGTAACCTTGGTCAATTCTTTTAAAGTAAAGGTAAAGGTTTCCCCTTGACATTGAGTCTATTACTGTCTGACTCTAGGGGTTGGTGCTCATGTCCATTTCTATAGGTCGAAGAGCTGGCATTGTCCATAGACACCTCCTTGGTCATGTGGCCAGCATGACTGCATGCAGTTCCATTACCTTCCCGCTGGAGCGGTACCTATTGATCTACTCACATTTGCATGTTTTCAAACTGCTAGATTGGCAGAAGCTGGGGCTAACAGCAGGAACTCACCCCGCTCCCCAGATTCAAACCGCAAACCTTTGTTCAGCAAGTTCAGCAGCTCCACCACCGGGGGCTCAAATTCTTTTGAGTAACATTATACTAAAATCAGTCACACTCCCATGTTCTGCTCACTAAGTTAGTGCATGGAACAACTTTTACAGCAATTTTATTCTATAGTACTTTGGTGAAACCCAGATTGCTTCCTTCTGCCTTTTAACAAAAAATATTGCTCCTTGAATTGATTAAATGGCTTCTAGCAATGTTGCTCCTTGGTGGCCAGTTCAATGGTATGTTTTGCTAAATTGGATCCGTAAATATTTATAATTTGTAACTTCCTCAGTATTATATCCCATTTAATTTATTGTGTTTCCTTTCCTTTAACTTAACACCAACTTTTCTTATTTGACTCTGCTACAAAATGTTGATGCATAAAAGGACTAAAGTTTAAAATCTTCTGCAGTAATAAAAAAACTTTAAACATTATGATTTTCCATGAAGTTTACATAAAAATGAGTGTGAGACCAAAGGCTATCCTATGGAAAAATTTGAAAAATCCACAATAAATTGTTCAAGTTTCTATAAAATATTTTTTCTTCTAAATGTATTGTTACTATTTAAATGCTTAACTATATTTAGTAGAAAACAATTGCTAAGTAATTTTTTTAAAAAAACAAACTGCTACATAGTTTTATTGATTAAAATCAAAGGATCTAGAACAGTGTTTATCAACCTGGGGGTCGTGAGGGAGTGTCAGAGAGGTCACCAAAGACCATCAGAAAACACAGTATTTTTTGTTGACCGTGTTCTATGTGGGAATTTTGGACCAATTTTATCGTTGATGAGGTTCAGAATTCTTTTTAATTGTTGACAAACTATAAATACCAACAACTACAACTCCCAAATGCCACAGTCTCTTTTCCCCAAACAAAAACATTTAGGCATATTGAGTATCCATGCCAATTTTGGTCCAGATCCATCATTGTTTGAGTCCACAGTGCTCTCTCGATGTAGGTGAACTACAACTCCCAAACTCAAGGTCAATGCTCACCAAACCCTTCCAGCATTTTCTGTTGGTCATGGGAGTTCTGTGTGCCAAGTTTCATCCAATTCCATCATTGATGAAGTTCAGAATGCTCTTTGATTGCAGGTTTATTTCTTTCTTTCTTTCCATCATTTCTACCCCACTTCTTCTCAACCCCCGAGGGGGGACTCAGAGCGGCCTAACAATGGCAGCGATTCAATGCCACATAGTATACATATAATAAAAGCAAACAGTTAAGAAATAAATACATTAAAATACAGCTAGAATTAAAATACATTAAAAATACAATTAACATTAAAATGCATCGTGTACATTCACAACAGTTAAAACAGTATTCCATCCATAAGCATTAGGTCTTGTCCACCAGATTGCCATCTCAATCCAATCAAAGTGCCGTATCGTGCTAAAGTGCAAATGCTTGGTCCCATAACCAGGATTTCACTTTTTTTCTGAATGCCAGGAGGTTAACTATAAATCCCAACAACTACAACTCCCAAATGACAAAATCAATCCCTTCAGTCCCACACCAGTATTCAAATTTGGGCGTATTGGGTATTTGTGCCAGTTTTGGTCGAGTGAATGAAAACACGTCCTGCATATCCTATACCATATTTGCATTATGATTCATAACAGTAGCAAAATTGCTGTTATGAAGTAGCAACAAAAATAATGTTGTGGTTGGGAGTCACCACAACATGAGGAACTGTATTAAGGGGTCGTGGCGTTAGGAAGGTCGAGAACCACTGGCCTAGAACAAAGCATTGTTCAGTGTTGCTTCCTGATGAATTTGTTCTTTTGTGATAAGAACAAGAATTAATTGCTTTTCCATTCAAAGATCCAGCTTATTTCTTTGCTAACTATATTCAGCTAATTTAAAAACTTTGATTTCACCATCACCTTGGAACAGCTTGGTTAACAGTGTTGGAATGGTCTTCATTTATGTGACTCTGGAACTAAATTCCACAATACAAGTATTGAACTGGTAAAACATGCCATTCACATTGAGTCGGAATATCTTGCTAAATCTATATTGTTTAAATGAACAGTTTGCGAAAACCGTAGCTCTTAACAATTGCATTGTCGAGCATGAGTGAACATGGAAAGCTCCTAACATGAGATGTTAAAGTGAAAGCTTTCCAGTTAATTGAAATTGATTACTTTTTTGGAGAAGGGAATGTGAATTTAAGCATTTGCAGTGGGAATGTTATGTCCTGTTAGGCTTTAAGAACCTGATTGCCTGAGCCCAGTTTTGAAGAACCTTCTTCTACTCAGTAAGTGGACTCAAAGAGGCTTTTCTGGCACGCAAGGAGATGCTTTAAAATACACAACTTTCCCAAGAAAGAACTTTCATTGTGCTTGTATTTTAAGACAAAATGGTGATTATTCTCTGAGGAAAAGTAGCACAACTCTAAAAATGTCCAAAGCCTGCAATAATGCTTATCACAAAGTCACACTGGCATATGGTCTGGTAAACTTACTTATGCATCTTTGGAGGCCTGTAAATTTAGCAGCTAAACTGGGTTCCTCTGATTGCTACGGCACTCTTGTCTCTGCTGCAGCCCACTGAAAAATGGCAGCATTGAGTAATGAGCTCTGGGATGTATAGTTCATAATAGAATATATCTGATAAACAGGTATCTATTTCTCTCGACTCAAATAAGAAGCTGTGTAGTTTCAGTAAATAAATATTGCTCTGTGTAAAGTTCCTGAGGAATGGTAAGGTGTGGTGGTTTAAGTGTTAGGTTAAGGATTCTAGAAGACCAGAGATCTCACATTGCTTGACATTGTTACATTTATTTGTTACATTTCTATCCCGCCCTTCTCCCCACAAGGGGACTCAGGGCGACCTTACGTATTTGCACTGGGAATGTGGTGCAGCTGGCTAAGTGTCAGCTGCATAAGATCTCTCTGACCAGTAGGTCATTAGTTCGAGGCCTGCCCGGGTCGAGGTGGGTGCTCAACCTTTAAGTGTAGCCTGCTGTCTACCTTTGCAGCCCAAAAGACAGTTGCATCTGTCAAGTAGGAGATAAAGATACCATATTAAGTGGGGAGGTGAATTTTGACTGAATTATGAGACCATTAAAGAACTCCAGGAACGCTGAGGAATGCGGAAGGAACATCAAGGGTCGCCGGGAACGCTGAGAGATGAGGAGTGTGTCGGCTACCCCTGGTGGCCAGAGTTTGCCTCTGTTCGTCTATATGTGCATATGTGGAAACGGCAGGGATTGTTTGCTACCGTGTTTCCCCGACAGCGTCTTACTTTCTTTTCCCGCCGAAAAGTCCCATTACGCCTTACTTTCGGGGTACGGCTTACATTGGGCGACGGTAAGCCATACCCCCGGCTGCCGTGTCACTCGGTCCCGCCTCCTCCACCGCCGCCGCCCCCCTCCCTCGGCCGCCTCTTCTCTGATCGGAAGAGAGCCGGCTGAGGAGAGCCCTCAGCCGCCTCTGCTCCGTTCCCGAAGAGGGGCTGCAGGAAACCGCTCGATCACTGTCCTTGCAGCCCCCTCTTCGGGGAAGGGAACAGAGGCGCAGAGGAGAGCCCTCTGCACCTCTCTTCCATTCCCTGAAGAGGGGGCTGCAGGGGGGGAGATCGCGCGGTTTCCTTGCAGCCCCTTCTTCGGGGAAGGGAACAGAGGCGCAGAGGAGAGCCCTCTGCACCTCTCTTCCATTCCCGAAGAGGGGCTGCAAGGAAACCGCGATTGCCCCTCTTGCAGCCCCCTCTTCAGGGAAGGGAACAGAGGCGCAGATAAGAGCCCTCTGCACCTCTCTTCCATTCCCTGAAGAGGGGGCTGCAGGGGAGATCGCGCGGTTTCCTTCCAGCCCCTCTTCGGGAAGGGAACAGAGGGGCAGAGGAGAGCCCTCTGCACCTCTCTTCCATTCCCGAAGAGGGGGCTGCAAGGAAACCGCGCGCTCGCCCCCTTCCCGCCCCCTCTTCGGGGAAGGGAACAGAGGCGCAGAGGAGAGCCCTCTGCACCTCTCTTCCAGTCCCCCAAGAGGGGGCTGCAAGGAAACTGCGCGATCGCCCCTATTGCAGCCCCCTCTTCAGGGAAGGGAACAGAGGCGCAGAGGAGAGCCCTCTGCACCTCTCTTCCATTCCCCGAAGAGGGGGCTGCAGGGGGGGCAGATCGCGTGGTTTTCCTTGCAGCCCCCTCTTCGGGGAAGAACAGAGGCGCAGAGGAGAGCCCTCTGCACCTCACTTCCATTCCCGAAGAGGGGGCTGCAATGAAACTGCGCGATCGCCCCCCTTCAGCCCCCTCTTTGGGGAAGGGAACAGAGGCGCAGAGGAGAGCCCTCTGCACCTCTCTTCCATTCCCGAAGAGGGGGCTGCAGGGGGGGGAAGATCACACGGTTTCCTTGCAGCCCCCTCTTCGGGGAAGGGAATAGAGGCGCAGAGGAGAGCCCTTTGCACCTCTCTTCCATTCCCCGAAGAGGGGGCTGCAGGGGGGGATCATGTGGTTTCCTTGCAGCCCCCTCTTCGGGGAGGGAACAGAGGCGCAGAGGAGAGCCCTTTGCACCTCTCTTCCATTCCCGAAGAGGGGGCTGCAGGGGGGAGATCGTGCGGTTTCCTTGCAGCCCCTCTTCGGGGAAGGGAACAGAGGCGCAGAGGAGAGCCCTCTGCACCTCTCTTCCATTCCCCGAAGAGGGGGCTGCAGGGGGGGAGATCGCGCGGTTTCCTTGCAGCCCCCTCTTCGGGGAAGGGAACAGAGGCGCAGAGGAGAGCCCTCTGCACCTCTCTTCCATTCCCCGAAGAGGGGGCTGCAAGGAAATCCCTCTTTGGGGACGATCCCCCCTGCAGCCCCTCTTCGGGAACGGAACAGAGGCGCAGAGGAGAGAGCCCTCTGCACCTCTCTTCCATTCCCCGAAGAGGGGCTGCAAGGAGAGCGATGGAGCGGTTTCCTGCAGCCCCCTCTTCGGGGAACGGAACAGAGGCGGCAGAGGGCTCTCCTCAGCCGGCTCTCTTCCGATCAGAGAAGAGGCGGCCGCAGGGAGGGCGGCGGCGGTGGCGGAGGAGGCGGGACCAAGTGATGCGGCGGCCGGGGGTACGGCTTACTTTCGGGGTACGGCTTATATTAGCCGACCCCTCTGACACCCCCGATACATCTTACAATCGGGGGTGTCTTACTATTGGGGAAACACGGTAACTATGTGTACCTGTAATCCGCTCTGTGTCGGCTTATATTAGTGAGAAGAGTGGAATACAAATAAAGTGTATTATTATTATTATTATTAGCATCCGAAGATGCTATCCACATATACATATATATCAATAAAATCACAAATAAAACTATAAAATCCATTTAAAAACATTATACAGATTCAACAATTCATTAACCATAAATTAACATGGCAATACGCCAAAGCCAAGCCGGGAGAATCCAGTTTCGCAATGCCCCAAAAGGTTTCTCTTTCATTTTTCCATTCCCCTCTAGTCAAATGCCTGGTTCGAGAGCCAGGTCTTCAGTTGTCTTCTAAAGGACAGGAGGGAGGTGGCCAACCTGATTTCCTTAGGGAGGACAAATCACACTCCCAATATCCATCTGTTGTTGTTGTTGTTGTTATGAAGTTATTGTTGATACCATATCGTTTTGTTGACCCTACTTTTCCACTTCAGAGCTAGTTTACCATTTTTCTTTGAAATATGATATTCAAAAACAGTCAACCTACTGATGCCTCAATTAATGTAATTTTATTGGCATCTATTTTTATTTTGAAATGTACCATTAGCTACTTATTTTCCCACCCTCAGCTCATACTGGAGTCAATAAGTTTTCCTAGCTTTTTGTTGTAAAATTAGGTGCCTCGGCTTATATTTGGGCTGGCTTATACTGGAGTATATACTATATATAGAGAGGGCGGGGAGGGAGGGAGATGAAATATTATGAAATAACGTGAACAATACATTCTAAACTTTTCAAGCAATGCCGCTATTCTCCTGTCATCCCACATTCTTCTATGCTGTCCTGCGGTCTGTACCAATGCGTGTTTCATTTAGATATCTAACCAGCTACAGAGGCTTGGTCTGAATTAATTTCTTCAGTGATGCTTATATAATTCCAAATCAAGTTCTTCAGTGATGCCCATATAATCCTGAACAATTTCATCTTTGATTTGCTTGATCTATTTTTCTTTTAAGCCCCAATTGTGGGTTGAGTGTGTGTAACAGAGTATGTTGTTTGATACACTCAATCTGTTGTGTAATATGATTAGTTTTGCTCTTCAATGGATCCCATTTAAAACAAGGAAATGTAAGAGTGGTTTCAATTGGGAAGTGATTGTTCTTTAGCTTATTTTTAATTATGAAATTGTGAAACCATGGTGAGGAGAGCACTATCTATCTATTAGGCATGAGAAAAAAGTTATGAAAATGAAATGATTCGTAAGAAATTCGTAAGAAATGCTACTTTTGAGTATTTCCGCACCTGGAACGCCAACCAGGAAGTGGAATTTCTTTATAGAACTTCGGAGGCCAGGATTTTCTTAAGTGTCGTTATTAGGTCGTAAGGGGGGGGGACACCCTCCTTCTCTCTCACCACCCTCCCGCCTCCCTTGCCAATAAGTATTATGGCAAGGCAAGCCCTAAACTCGCTCCTTCTTTCGGCGGGAAGCCTGGAAAAAATGTAAACAGAGGATCACTCAGAAGTAAATCTGCAAAGGAGGGCACTTTGGATGAAGGGCCCTCCTTTGCAGATTTACTTCTGAGTAATCCTCTCTGTTTACATTTTTTCCGGGCTTCCAGCCTCTCCTGCCTGCCAGGATCTAAAGCATCAAAGAGTATTGGGGTGAGAAACCAACCTAATGTATAATAGAATGAATGCTACTATAAGTGCCTAATATTATAAGTAATCCAACTGGTCATACCTACATTCCATGCACATGCAATAATACAGCAGTAATACCAATAACTAGAGGTAAAATTCAAACCGAAGTATTCTGACTGGTCCCTGCCTCATGCGGTGCAAATGGGCTCTTCTCTATTAGCCGGGAAAAGCCAGCGTTTTCTGCTTGGGTGCACACACATACATATTCTTGGGGGGATGTGCTGCAGAACCCCGGGCTCATAGAGAAGATTCTGCAGCAAATTCCCCCAAAGAATATGTATGTGTGTGCACCCAAGCAGAAAACGCTGGCTTTTCCCGGGCTCACAGAGAAGAGCCCGTTTGCACCGCATGAGGCAGAGACCAGTCAGAATACTTCGGTTTGAATTTTACCTCTTCTTATACCCATTGTTATTACTGCTGTATTATTGCATGTGCATGGAATGTAGGTATATGACCAGCCTGGGCAAACTTGGGCCCTCGCTCCCTCGGGATCGGGGTGAGAGAGAGGCAGTGAGGAGCGAGGGGGGGGGGCTCCTCCTCCTTTTCTTTTCCTGCTTCCAAGAATAGAATACCCGCTCCCTCCCTCCCTCCTTCCCTCCCTCCTTCCTATTTGGAGAGTCCCATCTAGAATTCAGTGTGATTTATTCAAGTTTTGGCCTACAACTCCCAGAAATCCCAGCCAATTTACCAGCTGTTAGGATTTCTGGGAGTTGTAGGCCAAAACCATCTGGAATGCGCATGCGCTGGCATACGAACTACTAACGAATTTCGTTAGTAATTAAGTTACATTTTAGAATTTTTGGAAATTTTTTGTAAGTCTTTCTTTTACTAATAAAAATCCCCCCATTTGATTTCAGAATCGCCATTTTTGGGTTCGAAACCATGCCTACTATCTATCTATCTATCTATCTATCAATCTATCAAACCGCCAATAGTTGGTTAACATTAAACTCTTTGCAAAGTCATAAACGTAAAATGTCTCGGGAGATCATTTCCTCTGGCACAACATAATTTCATCTACTGCTCATGTATGCTCTGCAGAATAAGTGGCTTGTGGCATTAAAATTATAATGTGCTGGGTGATAGGTTATTTATGTCCTCTGTTACAATATCTAAATCTTCACACATACCTTGATGGCATGTTTATCATCTGCCATTAAAGTTACCAGGTAATACGTCTGAGAATGCGTCCCAATGGCATGTATTTTCTGTAACCTATTTACCAGTCAGCCTCCGAATCCCCTGAATGTTAGACTAGGAAATAAAGATTTATATGTCATATTATGGGACTATATGTCCATCCTGCCTGTAATAAGAGTGAAACAGAAGATTTAGAGGGTGGCAAATCTTTTCTATAGCTCTTCTTATTGCTGATTTAACTTGTGTAAATAACACAGCCTTGCTTATCTAGGTTCACAGACAAGTAACAAGAAAAAGCATTGTTTGGCATAGAATGCATGTTGTAGATACAATGTACAAACAAGAAAAGGTCACACACATTATTGATTGCATCTCAAGAGAGTGGGCTTATTGTGGGGTCTGGATCCAGACATTGGCTAAGTTTCTTGACAGCTGATGGAAACTACTAACTCCCCAGCATGCTTTTGGAATCTGTTTTGAAGACACTACATGGTTCTCCTGACACTTGGGATTTAGTTGGGTATAGCCTTAGTCAGCTGTGCCCCCAAGGTCCCTTAAGAAGACCCCCACACTGGAGCATCATTCTCATCAAAATTGGATCCTTGCCCCTACAAGAACTGCTGAAGACCTGAGAAAATCAAAATGTGAAATGAAGAGCATATCTCAGCAATTCCAGCACACTGGAGCATCGAGACAGGGGAGAATGTGTGAGAAGAAGCCCAGGGACCAACTTCCTGCTGGGAATCCGAGGAGGTCCCATGAACATACTAGAATAAATCCTAGAATAAATCCTAGATAAGATTATTTTTGGCTGGCTGGCCCTCCTGCTCTTTGCCAGATCCCACGAAAAAAATGGGAGCTTCTGGGAATGGGAAGGGGTGATGGTGCTTATGCTCATCTCCATTGCAGGAGAACAAATGGTCTCCATGGTGAGTCAAACATTTTTTAAATATGTACAGAAGAATAACTTTTGTCTCAGGTACAGGTAGTCCTCAAGTTACAAACATCAAATTTACAAGTAACTCGTGGTTAAGAACGGGGCTGAAACAACAGGAAGTTAGAGGAATCTGCCCCTCAGAAGGGAAATCCACTCCTGAAAAATTTGCTGAAGGTTTGAAATTGTCTCTGGTTTCCAGAACCCTCTGGAAAGTCCTCATTTGGAAGTCCTACAAACAGTGATTTAAACATGATGGGCTGTTCATATGATGTAATCACTAGATCAAGGGTGCTCACACTTTTTCAGCATCCGAGCTACTTATAAAACAAGCAAGTCAAAATGATCTACCTACCCACTACAAAAATTTAAAACATATAACTATTTTCAAATTTATTAAGGATTCTTTGTATGTACAATGTATGTTGATGAACCTTGCATAACTGAATAAGCCAATATTGCACAACACATATAATAAATAATTATTTACATTTTTTCAATTACCTGTGCCCTCAGTAGGGTGCCTGTAAATATCTCTTGGGCACAGCGTTAATATTTTGTTGCAATCTGTTATCATGGAGGGGAAGAGAAGAAGGAGATTACCAGTTGCTTCATTGTAGTAGACGTTGATCCTTTCCAACTACAGAAAAATAACTGTCCTTGCTGCTCATGGCAAAGCTCAGCTGTAGGAAGAGCCTGCCTTTGTCCTCATCTGATTGAGGATCAGGTTGCTTGCTCTTCCAGTTCCAAAAAACCTCCAGACAGCAAAATCGGGGCGCACAGCTCTGCAGGACTGCAGTTCCCAGAACCACAAGTAAACACACGAGAAATCTTGCAAGAGTTGCTTCCGTGACTTGAAATCTTGAAATCTCTTCCGCTGCGATCGACCAGTACTGCCTCCACGATCGATCTGTAGATCGCAATTGACATAATCCCCATCCAACACTGAAAAGAAATTTATAAAAACAGAGAGGCCCCACTAAAAAGTGAGTTATCAGTTAGTTATGAAGACAAGGTGTTCTTGCTCGGGGCCTCTTCCTTGTATCTTTTCATATGTCACAAATTACCTATCTTATGCTTGGTTTCTTTTTTTACCAAGGACATTACATACTTTGAATTGGACTCTGCAGCTTGTAACACTATTTTACAACCATCTCAGAGTACAATATACAGCCCAAAAGAGCAGTGTGGGCCAAGGCTAGATTTATATGGTGTTTTGCAGCTCCTGAAAGTAGAAGTTTCATTTTTTAAGAATTTATTGCCTTGCAACATTTAATTTCCCTCTTTTCATTATGAGTCGGAACATTTTGCCATCATACCATATAATATTTTCATGTATTTTTTCTGCTATCAATCTGATGGAGAGCATTTGTGATCCATCCTCTGTTTGTGCATTTTCATGGCATTTTATTTATTATTAGAAATAATCTGGAAGCCTAGAGGAAACACTTTTTAAGGTAATTTCTAAGGTATCGTAAGCTCTTCACATATAAATGAAAAGCTCACATAATAAGCAGGCCTATTCTATTCATTTTATTTTAAAAACAAAAAAACCCCACAACTGTTATATACTGTCCTTTAGCATCCACATAATCTACCTGTCAGAAGCAAGACACTGAGAAAGAAAGAGAGAAAGAAAGACACTGAGACTTTTATTAGTAGAGATAACATCTGAAGCTGGCAGCAACCGGCCCTTTTGTTTCACTTCTTCCCTGAGCAATAACTCTAGTTTCTCGACCTGGGGGTCAGGACCCCCAGGGGGTTGTGAGGGGGGTTTCAGGGGGGTCACCAAAGACCATCGGAAAGGGGCTATTTGATTGTAGGTGAACTATAAATCCCAGCAATTACAACTCCCAAATGTCAATGTATATTTTCCTCAAACCCACCAGTGTTTACATTTGGACATGTTGAGTATTTGTGCCAAGTTTGGTCCAGATCCATCATTGTTTGAGTCCACAGTGCTTTCTGGATGTAGGTGAACTACAACTAGACGTCAATGCCCACCAAACCCTTCCAGTATTTTCTGTTGGCCATGTGGGTTCTGTGTGCCAAGTGTGGTTCAATTCCATCATTGATGGAGTTCGGAATGCTATTTGATTGTAGCTGAACAATAAATCTCAGCAAGTACAACTCCCAAATGACAAAATCACACCCCACCCCCAAACACCACAAATATTCAAATTTGGGAATAATGGGTATTTGTGCCAAATTTGGTCCAGTGAATGAAAATACATTCTGCATATCAAATATTTACATGACAATTCATAACAGTGGCAAAATTACAGTTATGAAGGAGCAACAAAATAAGTTTATTGTTGGGGTCACCACATTAGGTAGGTTGAGAACCACTGCCCTAGAACAAACCATGCTGACAAGTCCTCAAAAAATGGGATTAAATAGAATTTGCCATCCTGTGAAAACGTATATTCGGGCAGTGACAAAATACAAAAATATAACAGGAAGCTTCAGCCAGTTGGGAATCTCTATAGCATGCTTGGTGAACATTCAGTGAAGTTCTGTTTGTTTTTATGGTAAGGGAGGACATGCCAAATCTCTAATATGCAACAGAGTTCCCAAGCACCCTTGTGTTTGAAACACGAGTTGTCTGGAGTGAGCTTCAGTTTCTCTCTTGTTCTCTCTTCTCCCCTTAATAGGTAGAAGAAGCCTTAGAAGCTGTAAAAAATGCCACAAATGAACAAGACCTTGCAAATCGCTTCAAAGAATTTGGAAAAGAGATGGTGAAACTTAACTATGTCGCTGCTAGAAGGCAACAGGTGCGTACAATGCAGTGGTGGACAACGTTTGACCCACAAACAGCATATGAATCCCACAATCCCCAATATATATATATTTTTAAAAATTCTCCTAAGAGGCAGATAAGGTATTTCATCATGCTGTTCTCTATATATTGGTTTAGGTCCAGAAGAGCCTGGGAAGGAAGCATGGTTACAATGTATCCCTTACATTTCCTGTAGAACATAGAGGCGGTCATCTAGGTATATGCTTTCCTTCCCCGAAGTTAAATGACTATGAGGCTGTGGTTAATGCAGAAGTGTGTGACCATCAAGTCTGAAGAGGTCAATGCACCTCCATCTCTTTGACAGTTATCTACCTGTCATGTGGCTGGATTAGTAAATGAGCACAGTACTTATGGTACTGTTTAACGTAATTGTAATACCTTCTGAAAAGCAACTCCAAAAGAGACCTTCCAGAGTGGCTTCTCACACACATGAGGAGTTGCAGTAAATACCAAAACAAAGTAAAGCAAACATATAGTGATAGTCAAAATCCATTTATTTTCATCCAGCTTTTGCTTAATACATATTAGGACTATTTTCCAATGCTATTCCAACTGTTTTCTAGTTAAATTGTCAGTTTAAAAAAAGAAGAAACCAAGACCAGAATTTAGCAATTCTGGTTGTTTTCTTAACTTAGAGCACAATACAAGACCCACATTCTTATGCCCATAAAGTTTGCAAGAGAGTTGTTGCACTCATAATATTTGCCTTGTACTGAAAATTATTTTTATAGTCTCCAAGAGATATGAAACTTCTCCCTTTAAATTTCACTATTTGTCTGTTCATGGGTCTTTGGCTGTCATAGAAATAATACAAGATAGTCACCATGTAGAGTTCATTAGAGAAAATGGAAGACACAAATCAGAGCATGCAAACTTCAATAGTACGCAGGCAGATTTCTGCTCATGCAGCAAGGGTTTTTCTCTCATTGCCTGCTTTGTACTGGTTGGACCATCTACAAACATCTATCTCCACTTCTGGAACAATTCCATCAGTGTTGCCTCTGAAAAATCCTGAAAATCTTTTGGGAAGACAGGTGAACAAATGTCAGCATTCTGAAAGAAACAAAGATCAACATTGAAGCAATTATCCTCCACCATCAATTTCACTGGACTGGCCATGTTATCCGAATGTCTCTACACACACTTGTAGCAGAGTCTAAGCAGATAAACACACTGAAAGACTGTAGAAATATATATATATATATATATATATATATATATATATATATATATATAATGTTTCATATATTAGAACCCTTGATGAGTTAATGAACATTCACATTTTTTCATTTACACAACCAAAATTGGTACATAATGTTACAGATGAGTAAACCTCGCAACATGATACAAATAAACACAGTGAAAAAAAGTTCGAGAGTCCATAGGATGTGGGGAAGAGACCGGGGAGGGGATACAACCCAAATGAAAAAGATGCAACAGTAGCAATCTCAGTTCAATGCCGGTTTCCCACTGGTGTAACCAATTAGGTGGGTATTCCCAAGTTCTTGAATGATGTTCCGAAATTCTCGTGCGTAGGGGGCGTGTCGACTGGACTCTCGAACTGTTTTTCCACTGTGTTTATTTGTATTCATGTTGCGAGGTTTACTCATCTGTAACATTATGTAACAATTTTGGTTGTGTAAATGAAAAAATGTGAATGTTTATTAACTCATCAAAGGTTCTAATATATGAAACATTCATTATATATATATATATATTTCTACAGTCTTTCAGTGTGTTTATCATGTTATCCGAATGCCAGATCAAAGTCTCCTAAAGCCATCACTCTACTCCCAACTGAAGAACAACAAGTGGAAGGTTGGGGGACAGTCAAAGAAATGTAATGATGGCCTTAAAACCAACCTTTAAAACTGAAAGTGAATGGGAATCTCTGAGCCTTGAATGGTCTAACTGGAAATCAGCTGTTACCAACAGTGCTGTGGAACCAGATTGCTGTGAGTTTTCTGAGCTGTATGGCCATGTTCCAGAAGCATTCTCTCCTGAAGTTTCGCCCACATCTATGGCAGGAGATGGAAATTCAGCCCGGAAAACTTACAGCAACCCAGTGATTCCAACCACAAAAGCCTTCAACAACACATAGTGCTGTGAAATTCGAAGAGGCTGGAAAGGAGGGTGAAAGGGAGAAACATACCAAGAGGAAGAAGACACATTCCTCTTAATTGGGACCACCTTCCATCTGGAATTGGTTGTCCTCACTGTGAAAGAACATGCGGGACAAGAACAGGTGTCTACAGTCACCTACAGCTCAACCATCAAGACCCTACACTTGGAAGGGAATCATCCTCAGTCATAAGTGATAGCCTATGATGTTGATGACTGCATGGTGAACTACAGACTGTCCTGCAAACATCCACAGCACATTGGCAGGCTCATGGGTCCAAGATGAATTATGATCTGCCACTTGTGGCTGTTCCACTGTTGGAGAAAAACTATTGGCTCCAACTCAAAGGTAGATAGCAGGAAGGGAGGAAAGAAACTAGATAAATAAATGCATACTCCATGTTTTAATATTGTAAATGTCCTCTGCTAATTTTGATATGTATGTATGAGATTCTGCATATGTGTGTATTTTGAAACAGGAACTCAAGGACCCCCACTGCAGGGATGAAATGGCTGCCGCTCGTGGTGCCCTGAAGAAGAATGCCACGATGCTCTATACGGCTTCTCAGGCTTTCCTCCGCCATCCTGATGTAGCAGCGACCAGAGCCAACCGGGATTATGTCTTCAAGCAAGTCCAAGAAGCAATTGCTGGCATTTCAAACGCTGCTCAGGCCACCTCACCAACTGATGAGAACAAGGGGCACACCGGCATTGGAGAGCTGGCTGCAGCACTGAATGAATTCGATGTAAGTAGCAGGCCTTTTAGAAAGTGTGGCCAAGAACAATTGAGAGACTTTTTCTAACCTTTTCTGACCAGTTTTTAAATTACAGGCATGGAATACCGAGTTCTGTGTTTATTTTGCTGTTTGTTTGCTTGTCATCAAAATGTTTCCTTCATGCCTCACGTCACAGTTTCTCAGAGTGGTATGCAATAAAAAGAATCCAGGCAGCTTAAAATAATTTCACAGAGTAAGAGCAATTTAAGTAGGCTAAAATGTACAGATTAATTTGACAAGTTAAAACAACTTTAAAGCATCTTTAACCACTGAAGATAATTTTAACCCATTTACATATTTGATATATATTATCAGCTAGCTTTATAGTGTGGAGATACTCTAGTTCCTGCCTTTTTCTGTAGCTCTGAGAATGCCTGACATAGATGCAGGTGAAACATCAAGAAAAAATGCTTCTAGAACACAGCCATATAGCCCAAAATACATGGAACAACCCAGTGATTCCAGCCATGAAAGCTTTTGACAATACAATGCTACTTACTTGATTGTTGCTAATATGTATATTATTGGAAAAGTGTTTTCAATACAGCTGGTACTCATTGTATATATACATATACATATACATATGAGAGAGAGAGAGAGAGAGAGAGAGAGAGAGAGAGAGAGAGAGAGAGAGAGAGAGAGAGAGAGTGAGAGAGAGAGAATTTTAGTTCAAAAAAACACCCCAGAAATTTGTCTTTACTCATCCAAGGGTCACTGTACCTTTACTCTTTGGGGAGGGATCTCTTTCTCTGAGTGGCAAAAAAGCAAGAGCTACCAAAAGCAGCACCAATCTTTCTGTTCTCTCCACCACAGCACCAATTCTGGCTTTGCTAAATTCCTAGGTGGGAAAATGGCAGTGCAGCCAAGTAAAATAATAATAATAATAATAATAATAATAATAATAATAATAACAATCTTTATTTACACCCCACCACATTCTCCCCAATGGGGACTCAAGGCCAAGCTCTTCTGAAATACAACACAACACAGTAAAATACAAAATACAAAAACAAAATACATCAGAAATAATGATAATAAAAATACAATAACAATAACAAATTAAATGATATAAGAAATTCAAACAATAAAAACCAAATAGGATGGGCAGGCCAAATGGACAAAATAAAATGATAAAACCCTGGGTGAGATGGGAGTAGGAGATAGCAAATGAGGAGGGGGGAGGAGAAAATGGAATAGTGGGGACAGGCTTTCAGTTTAGAATGGGGGCAAAGTGTGTCATAGGGGAACACTACAAATGGAGCAATACAACTGGAGGGGATGCTCTTTCCCCTCTCTGGAATATGCACAGGTAATGTCAAAATCCATAGTTTTACCCCCCCCCCCCCCAAATCTGCCCTTGACTTGTACTTGAAGTTGACATATACACAAATATATACAATAGTTCTCCATAGGGGGAAAAGTGAATATTTTTCCCCTTATTTGCCTAGGAGAACTAGACTTAACATTACTCTTCCCTTGCTATGAATCTCTCGTCATTACTTCGCGAATGAAAATGCTTTAGGAAGGACTCATCCCACACTTTTTACAAGCGCGTTGATGACTAAAAAGGCCAATCTGAGATAGGCAAGTTCGGTTGCAGAAAGCACAGCAGAAAGTCTCCTTGGGTGATGTTGTTTCCAAGTTGTGGTTCTTTCTGCATTGTTGTTTCTGTTTGAGACCCATTCGGCGTGTCTTCTCGAAAGAGGCCGCAGCATTATGGATGGTGCATTTCCATGCCTCCCGATGTGAGGCCTGGGTGGACCATTTTTGGTGATCAATCTGGCCGAGCCTGAGATGTTGTTTCAGGGAGTCCTTATATCTCTTTTTGGGGGCACTTCTCTTGCGCTGACCCGTGGCGAGTTCACTGTAGAATAGTATCTTTGAGAGGCGGTGGTCCTCCATTCTAGTGCCCTGCCCAGTGCAGTTGTGTTTTCAATAGCATGGCTTCAATGCTGGTGATCCCTGCTTGCTCAAGGACAACAACATTTGTCACATAGTTAGTCCAGTGTATATTTAGGATTGTGCGAAGACAGCGCTGATGAAAGCGTTCGAGGAGTCGTAGGTGCTGGCAATAGGTGACCCATGTTTCAGACCCATATAGGAGAATAGACAGTATGATAGCTCTGACATCCTGCTATGAATATTAAATGTGAAATATGTTTATTTTAGGTGTCTGCACACATTTTGCTAAATTCCTCTCTTCTTAGTCAATTATAGTTTGATCAGATTGTGGCCGTGACTCCTCCCCCTCCCCTTCTCCAATTTGTATATGTGGTAATAAGCCGCACACAATTTTAGCTCACTAGAATCACCTGATGCTTGGCAGTTTCAAGCTGATGCTAGGCTGTGCTCTCCAGAAAGGACTACACTGAACTCTGCCACAGTCCCGGTATTGTGTGATGATAAACACAATGACAAACCAGACTATGCAGAGCTTCCAGCAGATACTCTTCCCTGCTATATTATCCATACAGCCTTCAGATTACAGGTAATCGTTTTTGCACACTATGGATACACTTAGAGAAATATTACTGTAGCATACTCTAAATGTATGGGTAATATAGTTTTTGAAGTAGCATAATTTTTAAAATGAAGAAATTAAAGTACATTTAAATGAACTAATGAGGAATATTTCAAGTGACACACATTTTACACTAATAATTGTTGTGGCGTCTTTGATACTGTTTTCCATTTGCGGGCAAGTGATTTGCTGTAGCTGGTTCTTGTTATTGCTCTCTTGAATAAGATTTGAGCATCTTGTCTTCATGAGATTTCAAGATTCATCTAGCTTTTGGTGGAGTCTAATGTGTCTAAGGTCATTCAGAATCAAATCTTGTGTTTATGTTCTCGGTAATTAACTAGAACAGCATAACATGAGGTTTGCCTTGCAGGAATTTCAGATGAAGGAAGAAAATTTGTCTGCGGTAAAGCATTGAGAACAGCAATTCTTTGTGAATAAGATATAGATTGAGCATCTCCTGTTGATAGCCAAAACATTTGAAACTAGTAGGGTGTCTTGGAAAGTTGATATTTAAAGAGCTGACTCTTCAATTGTACTTCTTCTCAGCATGGGGTTTGCTCTAGGTTTGTTTGTATCTCAGAAATGTGTGACTTTCTGTCGTTGGATAATTCTGCAGAGTTAGTGTTATAATTGCCGGTGTGTGCCTGAAATATAATAAACAGGTTTTTTAACATTTCCATAAATGAGAAGAACCTAAATCTCCATTGTGTGGAACATGAAAGCTGTAGCTTTTAGACTCTTCTTTCTTAGTTTTACTCCCCCTTCCCCAACTGTTTCGTTGCTGGATGTAAACATATAGAATGGTAGAAAATTCATTTCAGGATTTAACTGTCTTTAAGTTCCAGATATCAACATAGGTTTCCATGAGTTTTATTCAAACTTAGACCCATTTATTTCAGCTGTTTTAATCCAAGAATAGACTGATGCGTTATCAGCAAAGAAATGCTTCTAGCCATAGACGAAAAAATTGAGCGAATTCACACTTCTTCCAACAGACAAGAGTCCTTTCTCCCACCCTGGACCTTCCACAGATATATAAACCACCCTTGTCTAGTTTCCCATATACAATAGAGCAGGGGTCGGGAACCTGTTTGCCTCGGAGAGCCATGAAAGCAAAATATTTGGAAATTTATTTCAGTGAGAGCCATATAATATATATATATATATATATATATATATATATATATTAAGACTGAATTCAAATGGGAGTATATACGTACATACTATGAGAAAAGGATTTCCCCAGCAGAATGACAGGACACTTCAGACCTGGCTCTGCAAAAGGCATGCTCAGGATTCTTGGAAGGAAGAGAAGACGGAAGGAAGAGGGAAAGAAAGACGGAGGAAATAAAGGAGGGAGAGGGAGAGAAAGAAAGAAAGAAAAGAAGAACAAACTATGGAAAAGGACGAAAAGCAGAAGAGAGACAAGGAGGGGAAAAGAAAGAAGGAAATGGGAAAGGAGGGAAGGGTGGGGAAAAGAAAGGAAAGGGTGCGAGAAAAAAGTAAAATAATGAAGTGAAAAGAGAAGGGGAGAGAGAGGGAAGTTAAAAGGAAGGAAGGAGAAGGAAAATAAGACTTTGGGTAAAATAATAGAAGAGGGAGGAAGGAAGAAGGAAGGAAGAAGGAAGGAAGAGGGATGGAGGGAGAATGGAGGAAAGAAGGGGAGAGAGGGGGAAGGAAGGAGAAGGAAGGGTGAAGGGGGAGAAAGGAAGGAAGAGGAAGGAAGGAAAGAAGGAAAATGGAATAGAGAAGGAAGGGGAGAGAGGGAGGGAAAATGAAGGAGAGAAGGAAAGGGTGAAGGGGGAGAAAGGAAGGAAGGAAGAGAAAGGAAGGAAGAGGAAGAATGGAGGAAAGAAAGAAGAGGAGAGAGGGAGGGAAAACGGAGGAGAAGGAAAGGGTGAAGGAGAAAGGAAGGAAGAGGAAGGAAGAAAGAGGGAGAATGGAGGAAAGAAGGAAGGGGAGAGAGGGAGCTGCATGCTGGGAAACCAAGGCCCGGGCTGCTCTGGAGAGCCAGATGCAATCATGAAAAGAGCCACATCTGATTCTCGAGCCATAGTTTCCCTATGCCTGCAGTAGAGTCTTGCTTATCCAACCTTCTCTCATCCCATGTTCTGTATTATCCAATGCAGTCTGCCTCCTGCCTGGATCAACAGCTGTTTCAATACATTGTGATGTTTTAATGCTAAATTTGTTACTACATAACATTACCGTGTATTGAACTGCTTTTTCTGTTGATTTGTTGTAAAACATGATGTTTCGGTGCTTAATTTGTAAAATCATAACGTGATTTGACGTTTAATAGGCATTTCCTAAATTCCTCCTTATTATCCAACATTTTCGCTTATCCAATGTTCTGCTGGCCCATTTATGTTGGGTAAGAGAGACTCTACTGTACCTCACAACTTCTGAGGATGTTTGCCATAGATGTGGGTGGAACGTCAGGAGACAATGCTTTTGCTCGGAAAACTCACTGCAACTATTCTACTAAAATACGCATCTACTAAAATAGTCCATCAAATTTCATATTGAGGGGAGGAATGCTTTATTTCAAACGTGAATATTTATTTAAATTTATTGGAATCCATAAAACAAAACAATAAGAACAATAAAAACAGTTAAAATAGCAGTGGCAAGAAGAGACCGCGATACAGTTCAGCAATAGCATACTTATAAAATAGCATATAAAAATGGAATTCATAAAAATGACTGTAAAGACAACTGAAATGAACAATGACTGGATCTAAATAGAAAACAAATCAACTGCCTTTTATTTGAGTCCATATCTATATCCATATCTTTGTAGGAATTTTAAAGTAGCTGTATGGAGTCTTTGTGCTAATGCATTTCACATAATAATGAAGACCCTTTAAAAAAAAACAACAATTCATGCAGTCTAAGAAGGCAGAATATTTCCTATGACTGTTTCTTTTAACGGCTCAATGAATTGAAGTTTCCTAAGTGAGAAGTAAAAGACCAGGAAATAATCTCATGTGTTTACTAGAAGCTTTCTCCTTCCTGAAAATTATTTACTTGCAGAATTGTCATTTTGAGCACCAGTGATGTTTGGTTATAAGCTACATGACATTTAATTTCACTACCATTGGCCTGAAGATGAAAAGGTTTTAGACTTTAAAGTGAAACAAAAAGAGATCTGTATTGGAAAGAAATAGAACCATAGAATCATTGAGTTGGAAGAGACCTCGTGGGCCATCCAGTCCTAACCCATTCTGCCAAGAAGCAGGAAAATTGCATTCAAATCACCCCGGACAGATGGCCATCCAGACTGTGTTTAAAAGCCTCCAAAGAAGGAGCGTCCACCACACTCCGGGGCAGAGAGTTCCACTGTTGAATGGCTCTCACAGTCAGGAAGTTCTTCCTATAGTTCAGGTTGAATCTCCTTCTTTTCCTGTAGATTGAAGCCATTGTTCTGCGTTCTAGTCTCCAGGGCAGCAGAAAACAAGCTTGCTCCCTCCTACTTATGACTTTCCCTCACATATTTATACATGACCATCATGTCTCCTCTCAGCATTCTCTTGTGCAGGCTAAACATGCCCAGATCTTTAAGCCACTCCTCATAGGGCTTGTTCTCTAGACCCTTGATTATCAAATAATCAAGAAAGTACTTACAAATTCTCTCTCCAAGGGCTTGTCTGCACTAGCTAAAAACCCAGATTCACATCAATCAGAAGGGTGTCTTAAGGATGCACAGCCCTTCCAGTGAGCATCCTAGGATTGTGAGGTTTCAACCAGTATTCCCTGAATTTGCCAGAAGCAGTAGAAGTTGGTATCCCATGACTTCAAGGCAGCCTGGGAGGCATGATTGGGGCTGATTTGGACCAATTTGCCCTCCATATAGGACACTGGCATCATTTCAGCATCTTAGCATTCACCCTAAGCTAGTCATTGAGCACTGTTCAAATTCCTGGCTGTTGAGGAGATCTTTTGACCCAGTTAGTTGATTTGTGGAAGACTTTTACAGTATTAGATGACTTTTCATAATGTGGAGTTTTCTGCTCTGAGGGGCCATTGCTATCATTTACTTGTTGTTCTCGGGCAGCAACAAGTAAACAGCTGGAGGAGGGTTCATGGGCCAGCTTTGGAGCAAGGAGTTGAGTTTGTGACAATTCTGGTGGGTTTAGGGTCACCACATGGATGTGGCATAACTGATTAGCCATTTCATTGTGCTGTTTTGTGCCTAAAGTGGGACACAACAACATCAAATGGTAAACAAAGGGAAGAGTCTAGTGAAACCAACAAAACTGAATTCTTGCTTTCTGTGCTTCCAGAATTAGCTAGTCACAGAGACACTGACATAATAAAAACAACCACTTCCCAACAGTGCTTTGTCAACAGCCAATGGCAAGGAAAGAAATATAGAAACAAGGAGAAGGTGCGAGGTTGAAGACAAAGCTGTAGTGATATAGAAACATAGCCTGTTGTTGTGGTGGTGATTATTGTTATTGCTGTGTCGCTATGGGATTGTGACACAAACACAGAGTGGAAATAAACACAGGGATGTACGGTAGTTGCTGTCTCCACAGCAGCAATTGGACGTGGATTTATCTCTACCTCTTGCACAGAGCTGAGAAGATGCTGCTGGTTTTTGGGACCACAGTTGCCAGAATCCCCCAGCCTGCATGATTGCTAACCAAATTAGCAGTACAAACGGAACTTAAAATGTAAAAAATCACCTAAAAGTCCTCAAATACTTTAAGGATTTCTGTGATGTCTGTAGTTTTTGTTCTGCTTCTTTTTTCTCCTAGTGGATGAAAAGTTCAATTGTTTGTGTATGTATGTATGCGTAAGTAGTTTTCAGCCTGAGGGCTTGTCTACAGAAACAAAAAAAGTAGAATAACTCAAATCCAGTAGTGGCTGTCACCATGGTACATGGGGACTTCTGGTGAGTGTCCTAGGTGTTTTGTCTTGAACCTGACATTGCTCTGCTTTAGACAAAGTTGGGAAATCCTTTGGAGTTTCCATGGACCTCGCAGCAGTCTGTACAGCTGAATTGAGTTATTTTTGACCTGGACACTGCTAACATCACTTTTTTCCTGTGTTGACTATAGTAGGGAAGGGAATGGCTCATTCCCTGGCCCAGCTTACTTTTCTGAACGCATCCACCCATACGTCCCACCTCAATATCTAAGATCATCCAGGGAGGCCCTGCTCTCGCTCCCGTCTACCGCTCCCGTCTACAGCTCAAATGCACCTGGCGGGGATGAGGGACAGGGCCTTCTTGGCCGTGGTGCCCCACCTATGGAACACACTCCCAACTGAGATAAGATCTCTTCCCTCCTAGCTTTCCGAAAGAAAGTAAAGGCATGGCTGTGGGACCAGGCGTTTGGTCAATAAATGCAATCACCACCTTAAGGGACGAAGTGGATTGGCGTGAAGACTGATGAGGCTGGTTTAATATGTAATTATAACTTTGTATGGTTTTAATTATGTTGTTTTTATCATGATATGTTGATGTTGTTAATTTTTTGTATTGTTGAAATAGTTTATTGATGGGGCTGAATGTAAGCCATCCTGAGTCCCCCTTCTGGGGTTGAGAAAGGCGGGTTAGAAATATGGTAAATAAATAAATAACCACTGCTGCTACCCACCGGCCATGGGATGTGCTACAAGTGACAGACCGTTTCATCTTTTGATGTCAGATTGGGACACCCATGCTACTAGCAAGAAGGAGAGGGCCCCTTTACTCCTTTCTTGCTAGTCATTTGGGTATTTATTTATTTATCATATCAGAAGCGAACCAAGGATACAGTTTGTAATATATTTAAAAAACACAAAGTTTAAAGACTTGTCATTATACTAAATGTTCTTTGACCAGTAGCTGGCCACTTGGAGCGCCTCTGGTGTTGCTATAAGATGGTCCTCTATTGTACATATGGCAGGGCTGAGGCTGCATTGTAATAGGAGCTCTGTGGTGTGCTCTTCTCCACACTCGCATGTCGTGGACTCCACTTTGTGACCCCATATAAGTCTGGCTCTGTATCTCGTGGTGCTAGAGCACAGGCTGTTCAGCGCCTTCCAAGTCACCCAGTCTTCTGTATGCTTGGGGGGAGTGGGGGGTTCTCTCATTTGGTATCAGCCATGGGTTGATGTTACGGGTTTTAGACTGTCACTTTTGGACTCTCACTTCCTGTGGTGTTCCTGCTAGTATCTTTGTAGATCTTAGAAAACAATTTATTGATTCAAGGCATTGGTGTGCTGGCTGATATCCGAACAGAGGATGGGCCAGAAATGTCACTGCCTTGATCCTTCTCTCACACCAGAAGCGACTTGGTCATTTGAGTGCCTAAGTCCGACATCAGCAGAGATGGCTACAACGGTCAGGCATTTGTAAGGGAGCTCTGCAACTAGTAGGGAACAGTAGCGGTGACATTGAGGCAAGGTGATGGCCCAGAGAGGCTGATGCAGCCTCAGCCCACCTGGTCTATCTCTCCTCCAACACAACATGAACTTAGTGCATTTGGAAGCAACCTGAGTCTCTGTGATTGTTTGTGTTTTCAGGAAGAGCAAATCATGTCAACTAGTACAAAGAAACAAAGTGAAGAAAATTAGAAATAATAAGCAGTTGAGTAAATTTAGGCTAAATATTCTTAACCCTATGCTTGGTCAATCTAGACCACTGATTCTCAAAGTGGGCGGTACCACTCCCTGGTGGGCGGTAAGGTGATCCAAGGGGGCGGTGGGAGGCTCAGGGGAATTTGGGGGGCGTTGAACCCCTTTAAGGGGGTGGTGAACGATTGGCCATTTAGGAAGGGTCGTGTGGCCCCCTTCTTTGGCCCTGCCCCCTTCGCTTTGACCCCCACACACAGTGCAGTGCGAAGGCTGTAGTGCAAAGATGTCAAGATCCAAATGTCAAGATCTATTTTCCCTAAACTCCACCAGTGTTCAAATTTAGGCATATTGAATAGTTGTGCCAAGTTTGGTCCAGATCCATAGTTGTTTGGGTTCTCAGTTCTCTCCGGACATAGGTGAACTACATCTCCCCTAAATCACTGGCAATTCCTCCCAAACCCCTCCCGTATTTTCTGTTGGTCACGAGGGTTCTCTGTGCCAAGTTTGGTCCAGTTCTGTAATTTGTGGGGGTCTCAGTGGTCTGTGGAATTTAGAGCCGAATCGATTGAAGGTACTGCAAATCCCATCATCCGTTGTCCATACTCCCCCAAGCATATTGTTTTTGTGATTAATCACTATGCTTTAATTATGTTCTATTTGTAACAATGAAAATACATCCTGCATATTAGATATCTGCATTAGAGTTTATTAGAGTAGCAAAATTATTTATGAAGTAACAATGAAAATATGGTTGGGGTCACCACAACATGAGGAACCTTATTTAGGGGTCACGACATTGGAAAGGTTGAGAACCACTACATTAATACATATATCTTTCTGTTTAATTGCTATTAATTTTTTTTAAAAAAATATCTAGGGGGGCAGTGAGTAATTTTTTTTCTGGAAAGGGGGCGGTAGGCCAAAAAAGTTTGGGAACCACTGATCTAGACGTTCCTCTCATAGTCTTGCAGAGATGTAACAGCAGTGAGGTGCTATTTTAAGTGGGAAAATGTATAAAGGATGTCAAAGAATCATTTTGCCTCTTTGTTGCTGTATTGAAGTTCTTATCTTCAGAGGCTTCTTTAATTCCCTATAAGAAAATATATGATGTGTAATTTAGCATTTACATCATTATACTTCTTCCTTCAAACTTTTGTTCTGCACCATTGAGAGCTTGAGAAATATCTTTTATTTCCTGTGCTATAGTGACATCTAGTGGATATTGTGTAGAACAGCTGGCCTCTATTCCAAATATACAGATGTTTAAAATTCATGAGCTGACCTAGCTTGCCTTTAAATCTCTGGTGATATTTGTCACTTACAGTTGACGGTGATTGATTTCAGGGCTAGTTCATGATCTGAGTGCTAAATGCTAGGAATTTTAGCACATTCCTGGAAAAAGGACTCTAAAGATGCTGCATGCAATTTTCTGCTGACTGTGAAACAATGAGACATGGATAAGACAAATCATATCAAGGGGAGGATAATGGAACCGTGACATTGACCTTAACCCTGAAATAATAATTAAAAAATGTTGAATTATAGTCACTCCTATAACAACCTTTGATTACAAGGAGCAGAAAGAAATGAGAAGAAAACAAAGCGAAAGAAAGGCCAGGGAAGAATAGGGGATGGAATATAACAGGGGTGCTCACACTTTTTCAGCATGCGAGCTACTTATAAAGCAACCAAGTCAAAATGATCTACCTACCCACTACTCAGAGAGCCATAAAAGCAAAATATTTGGAAATTTATTTCAGCGAGAGCCATATAATATATTTTAAGACTGAATTCAACTAAATGTGAGTATAATAAACCCTTGAATTTATTCATAATAATAATGATGATAATATTCATTCAGCCTCTGCTACTACTACTAATAATAATAATAGTAACAACAACCACAATAGGTTCCTAGAGTAGAAGGAGACCTCCAAGGGCCATCCAGTCCAACCTCCTTCTGCCATAAGGGAAAAACACAATCAAACATTCCTCACAGATGGCCATTCAGCCTCTGATAATAATAATAATAACAACAACAACAATGGGTTCCTAGAATAGGAGGAGACCTCCAAGGACCATCCAGTCCAACCTCCTTCTGCATCTGGGCGGCATCGGGGTGGGACTGAGCCTTCCTCCCGCCCTGCCTGCGATCTACCAGGACGCTCTACGCGATCTACCAGTAGATTGCGATCTACGTAAGGAGCACCCCTGGAATATAAGATATAGAATCATGCAGTACTAGAGTTGGAAGGAGATCCATTGGTCATTGAGGGCCTTCCCAGACAAAATACAAATTACAAAATACAAATTATAGCAGTATATACACCAGGGGATCAAGGGAACACAGGCTAGACATTATAAATAGGAATATCCCAATATGTTGCAGAATATTTTGGCTTCTCTGTTTTGGATCTCCAGACAGCACTCCTTGAACAATACAACACAAAACAAAAACACATAAAAGGGATTGGAAGGAGAAACAGGTGAATTAGGGTGTGTGCATAAATTACATTCAATTGAGAGTACTTTGAAGGTAGACAATGGTTTCATGCAGGGCCGTAGCCAGGATTTTGATTCGGGGGGCTGAGACCGGGTGGAAGAGGGTCTATCCTGGCAAACCTTTTGTATTGTTATCCCAATAACCCCATGAATGTGGGATATAATGAGCTTGGTGATCAGATCATGATATGAATAAACATAACAGTTTAAATAATGTACCAATAAGGCCTTCTTGCGGACCACCCTGAGAATTTCCTGTATGTTTTATTACCTGTTTTTTAACAATCTGTTAATATCTTGAAAATCAATAAAAAAACCTTTTTTTTAAAAAAAAGGATGGTAAAAGATTGAAAACATCTGGGCATCCCCTGGCAATGTTCTTGCAGACAGCCAATTCTCTCACACCAGAAGTGACTTGCAGTTTCTCAACTCGCTCCTGACACACACAAACACACACACACACACACCACTATTTCTGTTACTTGGTGTAAAGAATCGACGGCCACCCAATTTGTGAAGACTCGTTATTTGCACACCAACTTCCACACCGTGGCCGGGTGGGCTACCTCATCCACTGCCACGTCACTATGCAAATATTTGTCTTCAAACTGCTGCCACCATTTTATGAGAGAGAAACCAACTGGAACACTTTTGTGAGGAAAGCTATTTGTGAGGGTTAATGATCAAGTTGTGAGAAAGGAATAAACTTTTAAAATGAGGCTTGACTTTTGAAATCAATGGCGCAGAGAGGTTTTCAGAGGAACTAACAATAAACAGTTTATTCTGGTACAAAAGCTTGGTTTGATACTTTGTATAACTCTTCCGAGGAGGCACGACTTAAAAAGGTTACAAATGTTCTAGTGATGGCAAATACAAAGTTACAATGCTAGCTATTGCTATCACTCCGTTAGACCAGCTTCTAACTCTTTCAATACACGGGCGCTCTGGCCTTCTTCAGACACTTTGTCTTTATTTAGCCCTCAGGCTTTACCTAAAACTAGCTGGCTCGCAAGCTCAGCTCACCAAGACTGTATTCTCCCAGTCCTAAACATCGATTGCTAACCCTGCTCTCTCTAGAGCTGGTCAGTCCTAACTGCTCTCTCTGAGCTCTCAACACTCTGTCTTAGAGCTGGTCTGACAGTTAAACTGTCAAAATTCAAACTTTTCCCAGAATTCTATTCCTGGCTCTGGCAGAAGCCATTGACTCCTCCCACTTCTGCCTCAGAGCCACGTTGCTATGGCAACTCTGCTCTCCCTGCAGAGATGTGCTCTTAATATCAGCTCTCTCTCCGGTTCACATCATCCTAACATTTCAATACATATTCAATCCTATAATAAAAAAATAAACACTTCAACACACTTGGTTATCCTGTCTGTCACTTTTCTTCCTTTATTTTTTGCTTTGTGACCATTAACTGTAATTGAAACTGAAGCTTTCACTGCATTACCATACCCACACATTTTGCATTTCTATTACACTCCACCCCCATTGTCATACATATCTTTCCACATGATGAAGTAAACAGGAGGTCATGAAAACTTATGCTAGAAATAGCTTTTTGTCAGTATCAAGGGTGCTTCAAGAATCTTTTGTATCACTTTATTCTAAAACACACATTCACACGTAATGAAAGCAGCAAGATCTGATTATTGAAAGATAGCTGTCAAGTACTTATTTCTCCAATATTATAATATAATGCTGCAATAATAAAAGCGTACAGAACCCAGTGATGTTGACTTTCACTCAGATTCTTGTCACAGTGATATAATATAAAATAACATGGGTATCTGCCAATTTTTATATACAAATTGAAAATGTCTGGTTCAGCAAAGCTGTTCTAGAAAAAAAATTCTGGGGTTGATCTACAAGTTACCCTACTTGCTGCTGTGGCATTTTTGGGCCTTCGGTGTTCCTGAGAGTTACAAGGGAAAGGCCAAGTTGACCCTAGGGATCCTATATCTAAAGCAATCTCACTATCTACCTCATTCAGAAAGAGCATCTCCACGATGTAGAACCATTGATCTGTGACGGTAATACATTTGAGTGACATCAGGTCACTGAGAGTTTTCTCCTACCAACAGAGAACAAGTGAAGGGATGGAAACAGAGAAGAGGAAGATAGAATTGTCCAGCAACTAACTTACTATGGTCCCTAATTGTTAATTTTCTTCCATCCTCCTTCTTCCCAACAACTACAGAAAACAACCAGAAAAGAAGTAGATGAACAGGGAAAGATAGGGAAAGAATGCCAATGCATGGTTCTTTGTAAAGTTCTTGGAGCTTCCTACAAAAAAGTTCTACAACTTTGTGACTTTAACAGAATATTTGCTTGGTTTTTAATCCACCACAAATCAGGAAAAACCTGGTTTATGGCGAAGTAATTTGATAGTGGGTTCATTCTGTGCCTTCATGGAAGGCACAGGATATGTCAACTACTTCCAGTGTCTGGACTGCAGTCCAGACAGTATTCCCATGGTTTTCCAGGCTAAATTAGCCTGGAAAACTGTGGGAATACCAACCGCCTCCCCAAAAGACCCCAAAAAGCACTTTAAAAAAGAAAAGTACTTACCTGGCCTCCATTGGAGAGCTACCAGAGCTCTCCTGGCATGTAGACATAATGTAAACAAACACAAATCCACTACAAGTTGTAGTAGATAAATCACAAAGGTAAATATTTTTAGCAGCTTATATAATATTAAACATATATCCAACTTATATAATAGAGCATTGAGCGATATATAATGAACACAAAACTCTTATTTATACAGTGATTTTTTCATCAGTCATAAAAGTAGAATATTTCTTGCTGTAAAGTAGACTTGTCTTAAGTGCACAAGATCCCTTATTTTCTGTAATGATACTATTGAGTGGAACTTCCAGTGCCTTGTAAGAGGATATCCACATAGAGGATTTCCAGACCAGTTTCGACTGTCTAACGTCGTCCTCAGGTGGAAAAATGTGAAGAGTATAATGAGGTGGACATCTATTTCTCCAAAATAACCACTTTTCCTCAGGTGGATAAGTATAGGGATACAATGAAGCAGTGGATCTAAAGGGAATATATATTATATAAGTTGGATATACATTTAATATTATATTATATAAGCTGCTAAAAATATTTACCTTTGTGATTTATGTACTACGGCTTGGAGTGGATTTATGTTTGTTGCAATTTTGGGAATCCATTGTCTTTTGTATGTAGAAATAATGTGCCAGGAGCAAGGGGGGAGGAGTAAAATTGCTCCTTTCTCCTGGTGCTTCATTTCTACACACCAGGAGAGCTCCGGCAATGGTAACTACTTTTCTTTTTTAAAGGGCTTTTTGGGGTCGTTTGGGGAGGAAGTTAGAGTGTCCAGATGTTCTCCTGGGAAGTTCCAGGATAACATCTAGACACCCACCCTAGAAAGTGTGCACTTTTTGTGGAGGTGTGTAGATGGACTCCCAGGAACAGCTGCATTTTTAAACATGGGTGCTCTTGGGATAACGGCCTGTCTGGAACCTCAGGTGAGGCTTGCCTTAGGGATATTCTATTCTATTTATTTATTTACTTTATTTATATTCTGCTCTTCTCACCCCGAAGGGGACTCAGAGCGGATTACAGTACACATACTTGCAGACAATCCCTGCAGTTCAACATATGACATATAAACATGTGACATTTATCACAGTACAGTATATACATTTTGACATATTATACATATATTGGCAAACAGAGGCAAACTTTCTGGCCACCAGGGGGAGCTGACACACTCCTCATCTCTCTCAGCATTTCCTTCCAGCGTCCCTTGTTGTTTCTTCCACATTCCTCAGCAATTCTTTATGGCCTCATAAATCAGTCAAAAATCGCCTCCCCACTTTAATGTGGTACCTTTATCTCCTACTTGAAAAAATGTAACTGTCTTTCGGGGTGCATAGGTCGATAGCAGGCTACACTTAAGGTCGAGAACCCACCTCGACCCGGGCAGGCCTTGAACTCATGACCTACTGGTCAGAGAAATCTTATGCAGCTGACACTTAGCCAGCTGCGCCATATTCCCGGTTTTTGAGCAACCTTAGACAACTGTTGCCAGACAATGTAGGCAGTGCAATCATTAGGATCAATTATCCAATCTTATATACGTTAGTCTCCTGCTTTCCTATAAGGATAACATATAATTTCTAATGCTACAAGATTTATGACATAGGAATTGTTGGCAGGATTACTGCAGAAGGACTTCACAATCCAATATAGAATTTCGGCTAATTTTGGACAGGACTAGCTTCTCTAGACTCTAAAAGAACCAGTATTGCCAAAGAGATTTAAATTTCCAGCAATATGAAAGGCAGATAACATAGTTCCCATAGACCGGAGTTATAAGAGGACTTTTTTCAGGCTGCCTTCTGAAAACTTTTATATTGCTTTTCTTTCTGGGAAATGAATGTTATCATTTCTTTCCTTATTGGTAATGCTTATAATTCTGAAATGCATTGTCATGGGGAACGAAAATGTCTCATAATTGGTTTCTGAAGCTTTTTGTTACGATTGCTGAGTTGCTGCTTCTGCAAGAAGTACGATGCTACTGACAAGGTTTCTTTTGCCAATTTCCATCCACTTTCTAACACAACATAATTATTTGTGACAGCAGAATTAAAACACCCATTGTTGTTTTTAGATCCCAATAGCAAGAATCTCAGTACCTATCATTATCTCAGCAAAACTGTCATCTTTAGAAACACGATGATTGGTGAAAGCTTATATTAACTAAAATATCTATGCAGATCTCTCAATGGACTATACAATGTTGATGTTCTACGTGTCCTTGTAGTACTGTATGTTGACACTATACATTTTCAGAAACCATCACAACAACAACCAAAAAGTTTGAATAGACCTGCCTCAGTACCTTCAAAATTCTGTTTTTTGTCATTGTTCTCAGAACACTGCCTCCTTTCAATTGAGTAGTCAAGGCTAGGTATAGAAAACAGTGTACTTAAACATTCAGAGTCTTGGTGAAAGTAGCATTTTTTGCACTTCACAAAACTTGTTGCTGTACAGATGAAGCCAATATTCACATAATTGAAACACATTTTAATCAGTGAGGAAATATTATTAATGAATATCACAATGTTGACCCAGATTAGCCCAATGGATTTCTCCTAACTCGTTTGATTCTTGACAAAACTAAAATCATAAAAGTAAATAAAGAACAACAGTCAAAAACAGGGGAACTCCAGACAGGAAACAATCAGGGACAGCTAATCACCTCTCAACCAAGGATTCCCTCAGGTATTAAGAAGCCACATCTTGAAACTGCTAGGCCATTAAATGCTAATCAAGGTGGCCAATTGAAACATTCACACCTTCCTCCAACAGACAAGAGTTCTTTCTCCCACCCTGGACATTCCACAGATATATAAAACCCAATTTTCCTAGTTTCCAACAGACCTCACAACCTCTGAGGATGCCTGCCACAGATCTATGCCAAGCGAGGCAATTGGTGCCTTATATACCAAGAGAGGTGCTGGCTACAGTAATCCATGCCACGGTTACCTCGAGGCTGGATTACTGCAATGCTTTGTATGTGGGCAGGCCTGGATTATCCATAAGGCCACCCTAAGCCATGGCCTAGGGGCACAAGCCAGGGGGGGGGCGCAGTTAACACAGACCAAAAAAAATGTTGAAACAAAACCGCAATGCACGGCATGGAGATTCCTCTCTCAGGGGAGGGCAGAGGGAAAGCGCTGTGAGGGGGTGGGGAGGAGGGAATGCCCCCCCTCACCATCGCCCTCGCCCCCTTGTCAAGGAAGGAGGGCATGAGGAGGAGGAGGGAAGCCCCCAGGGCCGCTGCCAGGCATGTGTGACACCCAGGAACATGGCGGAGGAGGCAGCATGCCCGGCAGCAGCCTCGGGGGCAGGGCTTCCCTCCACCTCCTCGCGTCCGCCTTCCTTGACTCAAGGAAGGAGGGCACGTGGTGCCGCGAGGAGGAGGAGGTGAGGGGTGTGGTAGAGGTTGGTTTGGGGCGTAATTCCAAAGTGTGGCCTAGGGCGCTAAAAGGGGTTAATCCGGGCCTGTATGTGGGCTTACCTCGAGCAGCAATTTGCAAGATCCAAATTGTGAAAAATGCAGCTGCTAGACTCCTCACAAAAACATCAATGAGGTGCCATATAATGCCGTCTCTGCAGCGCTTGCATTGGCTGCCGGTTGAACACAGAGTCTTCTATAAGACCCTGGTCCTAGCATTCAAGGCCTTCCGAGGTCAGGGTCCTTCATATCTAAGAGACCGTTTAATGCCACTCCACCACCAGAGACTGCCACGGTCAGCTCATGAGAATCTTCTCTATGTCCCTGGCCCTAGAGAGGTTCGTTTGGAGTCCACGAGGCAGAGATCCTTCTCCATTGTAGCCCCAATCTTGTGGAACTCCCTACCGCCAGACCAAAGAGCCACTCCTAATCTACATACATTTTTAGGGGCACTTAAGACATGGCTCTTCAGAAGAGCCTATGATTGTTAGTAACAAGCAGTGACTATGTAACCCATTTATTTTAATTGTGTAAGTTGCCCAGAGCACCTTTGGTGGAGGGCAACTCATAAGAAATAAAGTTAGTTAGTTAGATGGAGGTGAAACAAAAGGAGAGAATGCTTCTGGAACATGGCCAGACAGCCTGAAAAACTTACAACAACCCAGTGAGTCCAGCCATGAAAGCCTTCAACAATACAAAAAACAGGAAAGGTGCTACAAGTTGTGTAGATTTCATCAGTAAAAGATAAAGACTCATTTCATCCTAATACAAAAGAGCAAGGGGAAGAAAATAGTTAGAATCTGAAGAAATTCAACAAAATTAAGAAAATTTCTTACACTTGTATTTCAAGGCACTGGTATATAACTAAGTATAATCTAATTTAATGCTTGTCTCTCTTTTTCATTGGCTCATTTACTTTTAAATGAACGTGGTTGACTGCTTCCTCCCATCTATCAATGTGTCATCTAATTCTGAGTGCTCTCGTTGATGTACCTATTGGGCCACTAAAAAGCCTTCTGGTCTCATGTTTTGTCAAATCACTTCTAAGCCATATTTTCCATGTTCCATTTGTCGAGGCAGGTGTTGCAGCAGGGAATGATGTGAGTTGTAATCCTCTGCTCTGCACAGCGGAAGTTGTACGTGGATGGGCTTAGTATGCTCCAGCAGACTGGAAACACACAGCTGTTTTTTCCCCTACACAAGCGATGATGCTGGCCAAATAAACAGGCGGGCGTTCTTGCCAAACATGGCAGGCAACTTTATCTTTTATTGTTCAGTTCTTTCTAAAAACTTTAAACAAAACATCCAGCAGCTTGCTTCAACAAAATATGCTTGAACTTCAGCTTCAGTAAATGCAAAAAGAATAAACAGTAGATAAAGGCAAAAACACAAGAAGCCCTGCTGCTTCTTCTGCCCAGAATCCACTCACTGTCTAAGCAAAAACAGTGAAGCCTTTTACAGCTGCTCCAGCTAGAAACAGATTTATATAGCTGTTTCTTCCATCTCTCTCCCGGTAAGCATTTTCAGCTACTCCAGCTAGAAGCAGATTTACATAGCTGCTTCTTCCAGCTCTCTTTCCAGTAAGCATTTTTGCTTCTCTTGCTCTAAAATGAGCAGTAAAACACAATGAGCAACATGGGGAAATTATAGCCCCCAAACTCCACCCACTTAATTAGCCCAGGTGAGCCAGGTTAATCAGCTATACTCAGAGCTTGCACCTAGCTGTAAAGCTACACAGGTTAGACATCTCTTATACTCATGTATACAGCAACACACACCTCATTTACTCACGAGTATATCCAAGTAACCAAACACTCATTTCTTTTTCTTTACTTGGATTTCTACAAATTCCAACACCATTTGTGTATATTGAACAATGGCAAACCATATCCTTGTTATTGAGTCACTTTGCTCCATTGTGTTGGTTTATACAATGATCATGCTTTGATTAAACTTTTGTTCAGTACGTTGTAAAGTTTAACATTGTTTGTTTAACATTATTCGTGATAGTGCTTTCATTGCATACACCTGGAGTTGTGGGCTGGGGGTGCTGGGTATAGTTGTAAGTTACATGAATGCAGATAGGTAAAGGGTAAAGGTTTCCCCTGACATTGTCTAGTCATGTCCAACTCTGGGGGGTGGTGCTCATCACCATGTCTAAGCCAAAGAGCTGGCATTGTCCATAGACACTAGGCATGTTTTAGAATCCCAAAATGGCGGTTCTTATATCATATGGGGGGGGGGGATTTTTTTTTGTTTAGTAAAAGAAAGACTTACAAAAAAAATTCCAAAAATTTCTGAAATGTAACTTAATTACTTACGAAATTCGTTAGTAGTTCTAAAGTAGGCAAAGCAGGGAAACAGGACTGATACTGTTTTAAACACAGGCAAATCAAGGGGCAACATTTCCCTTGGTTTTCTTGCAGGGAGATATAAAGCATTAATATATTATTATTATTATTAATATTATTAAAGAACAGGGTTCCTTTGCAGGGACACATATAATGCATTAATATATTATTATTATTAAATAAATGCCTAGGCCTACCTCTGGTGCAGGCCTTGCTAATCTGTAGAGTTCTCCTCACTCCATCTTTTTTTCCCATTCAGTTTTACCATAGCAGTCTAGGACCTCCGTTGGAACTCTATGGCTTTTCTTGATTCTGAACTCTTCCTTCTCCTCTCCGTGCTCTTTTCACTCCTGCTGCCCTTCTCTCAGCAGTTCTTATGTCCTCCTACTCTGTCCTTCTATCTAAACCCCCTTCCTGGGTGTTTAAATCGCTTTTTTCGTCAGTCCTCCAGCCCCTCTAGGAGTCCCGATTTCGGGCTCTCTATCGTTTCCGGCTCCCTTTTCACTTCCTGGAAGAGGCCTTCCACTCTAATTAGGCTGCAAGCATGGAAAGGCCCCGATTTCACTGTGAGTTATGTCTGCAAAGCTATTTTGGAGGGGGAAATTTTCCTGTTGGGGGACAACAGAAATAATTAATATTCTAACGAAATTTTGGGCCGAGGGGTGCGTAAAAGAAAGTCCACTTCCGGGATTGGCCTTGCGATCCATATAAACTTGAAAGGCCCATTACATACGAATCACTTACGATTTCTTTTAATTTCCGTTTCATTTTTCTCATGCCTAATAGACACCTCCAGGGTTATTTGACTGGCATGACTACATGGAGCGCTGTTAACTTCCCGGAGAAGCAGTACCTATTGATCTCACATTTGTATGTTTTGAACTGATAGGAATGCAGATAGGCTAGTCTAGAAAAAGCTACATAAATTGGGAAGTCCCCTTGCGACTAACTGGAAAGAACAAAATTCTGACACAGACTTTTTTGGCCTCGATCTACTTCATTAGATGCATCACATGAGTTGGACAAAACTCTGCGGCTGTGCTTCTCAGTAACAGTGAAATAGGCCCCATCTATCATCTTTTTCCTGCACTAATGAGTTAAGAGAAAAAAAGTATATAGGTGCAGAGTGTGTACACAGTGGACCACTTCACATTGCAGTCAATTGTGCTAGTCACACTGTGTCTGAGGAGTGAAGCTGATTCAGAGTTTTGCTAATACTCCAGATCATTCCTTGAGTTTCCTTAGCCCAGGGCAAAACTGGTTCAACATGGTTTACCCCGCTTGAAATATTGAAATTGCTGGACATCATGTAGACATCCAGTAGAGACTTCTGGGCCACTTTGGGTTTTTTGGCTGATGTAAACATATCCACAGGACGGGTTCATGAGAAATATGTGACCAAGGCCACATATTTCTTATCTACAGCCCCCAACTTTCCCAGTTTGTTAGGCAGAGTTCCAATTAACCCTCTACTGCCCCACTTTTCAGCTATTTTTCAAATGCCCTTACACTCTTCCCCGACGCGATTTCCCTCTTTGTCCTTGGCTTACTTCAGTTGCTGCAAATTGAGTTCAAAGTGTCAATCTACTTCATACTCCGTTGTTTTTTTCTGTCTCAGAAGCGACTTGAGAAACTGCAAGTTGCTTTTGGTGTGAGAGATTTGGCTGTCTGCAAGGATGTTGCCCAGGAGATGCTCAGATGTTTTACTATCCTGTGGGAGGCTTCTCTCACGTATGAGAAGCTGGAGCTGACAGACAGGAGCTCACCCCATTTTCTGGATTAAAACTTCAGACGTATTGGTCAGCAGTCCTGTGAGCACAAGTGTTTAACCCATTGTGCCACCGAGGGTTCCTCTGTACTCAGTTAACTCACAGGAGGAAGTAGAGATGAGGGGACTGGATCTTTCCCTTTCTAATAGGCTGAGGGACAAGAAAACCATTACAGATTTTCCCAGGTTCTGTGTTCATCATTATTAGCTTTTTCCATCTTGACACCACTTTGATATATCTTGGCTACACAAGTCCTAGTTGGAGGTTATGCTGACCCAGCAAGAATATTCTAATGCTAATTGGCAGGGTTGGTGGTACTATTTTGAGCCCTGGGAAGGAAGATGGAATGAAGAATATACACAAACATTTGTCAAAAGTCTGGATCACATAGTTTTGATCAGGAGAGTATGTCAGAAATATTGAGAGAGAGGAAACTGGCTCACAGTCAAGTTGTAACAGATTGCTATAATGTTGTATTTGAATATTAGCATTAGAATATTCTTCCTTATCAGCTTTCGCTAATATATGATCTGGTCATTTCCCTTTGAGAGGGAGCTGCTTAGTTTCCTGATCCATGTACAATATTGGAAATATAATCCATGATGGTCATTCCACCACAGGAACCTTTTCTGTTCCTTTGTCTTTGGGACCTAGGTATCTCAGAACGATTATTTATAATCTGAATTTTGTCAGGTTTTGATTTATGACTTTAATCATTTTGATTAATTACAAATGTAAATGAGCTAGAATACTTTACATTAGTCATTCATTTGCTGTCAGTAACTATGGGAAAGTTAAGGGTGCAGTTTAAACACTTTGGGTAACTCACAAGTAAACTTTTGTGTGATTCATCTTAAGTTTTAAGTGACTTACCTTATTTCTTTGCCAACACATAACACAGTTTTTAGAAGTGCATAACATGAGTTCCACACAGTGAAATGGGTTGGAACAGGCTCAGCTCAAACGGATTAGCATTTAATGGCCCAGCAGTTTCAAGGTCTGGCTTCCTACTGACTGGGGAATCCATTGTTGGAAGGTGATTAACTAGCTCTGATTGTTGCTTGTCTGGAGTTCCCCTGTTTTTGAATATTGTTCTTTATTTATTGTTCTGATTCTAGAATTTTTTAAAATATCGGTAGCCAGATTTTGTTTATTGTCATTGTTTCTTCCTTTCTGTTGAAATTGTCCACATGCTTGTGGATTTCAATGGCTTCTCTGAATAGTATGACATTGTAGTTGTTGGAATGGTCCAGCATTTCTGTGTTCCCAAATGATATGCTGTGTAGAGGTAGGTTCATCAAATGGGCCATTAAATGCTAATGAAGGTGGCCAATTTTATTTATTTATTTATTTATTCCTTCACATTTATCTAACCCCCCCCCCCCCCCCCCAGTGGCTCGGGGCAGCTCACAACAAATCAATCATTACATAGTAAAAAACAGGCATATCATAAAACACAGTGCGAGCAAATCACATAAAAACAGCATTAAAAAACAGCATGTAAAGCGAAAAAAGTCACACACTTAAAACAACAGCAGCAGACACGATTACAAGGTGGCTATGGACAGACGGATTATCCGGCTCCATAGGTCTGCCGGAACAGCAAAGTCTTACAAACCTTCCTGAAAGGGAGAAGGCCCTGGATGGTGCGAATGTCAGCGGGCAAAGAGTTCCAAAGGGTCGGAGCTACGACCGAGAAAGCCCGCTGATGAGTCGTGGTCAACTGGTAGATCTTAGCACTAGGAATGGCCAGGAGGTTTTGCTCTTCGGAGCACACAGGTCTAGTGGGACGGTATGGGATGAGATGGTTCCGCAGGTACACTGGCCCCAGACAATGTAAGGCCTTAAAAGTCAAGACTAACACTTTGAAGGTGATCTGGCATACTACCAGAAGCCAGTGCAGTTCGCGCAGAATTGGCGAGATGTGATAGCCAACCGGGACCCCTGCCAGAAGGGCCACACCTACCACAGCCACACCTACCTCAAACAGACAAGAGTTATTTTTCCCACCCTGGACATTCCACGGATATATAAACCCCATTTCCCTAGTTTCCAACAGACCTCACAACCTCTGAGGATGCCTGCCATAGATGTGGGTGAAACGTCAGGACAGAATGCTTCTGGAATATGGCCATACAGTCTGAAAAACTCACAACAACCCTGTATATATTTGTTTTATATATTTCTACTCAGCTCCAGAGCCGGATCTTGCACTCCGCAAAGTAAGCATTTGCTTACCACTTGCCAATACTCAGGGGTGCATTTTACGTTGTCCCCATCGCCCCACACCATGAGGCCAAAAAGGAGGAGCTCTCTGGAGGTGGCCAGAGGTGGAGCATCCCTGGCCGCAAAATGCTCTTCCTTTTAGGCCCCGTGGTGCAGGGCAATCATCGGCTCTGGGCAGCCGGGCCCGCCCCTCGGCAATGGCACACGTGCAGAAGTTTCGCACATGTGCCATCGCCGCAAGGCGATCCCAGCCGCCCAGAGCCGCCAACCGCCCCCCACCACAAAGCCAAAAAGGAAGAGCACCCTGCAGCCAGAGGCGCCCCGTCTCTGGCCACCCAACGCTCCTCCCCCTCGCCCCCGCGTAGGGCGACCACCAACCCTGGGCAGCTGGGCCCTCTCTGCGGCAACGGCGCATGCGTGATACTAGCTGGCTCCGCATACCCACACTCCGGCATGCATGCGCACCCTCCACGAGGCTGGAGAGCAAGGGGGCGCCAAAAATAAGGTTCACTTACCATTTTAAGTTACCTTAGTCCAGGCCTTCTCAGCTCAGAAGCCAAAGAAATGAAACCATTCAGAATATTGCAAAATGTTGTTAAAATATATCCTTTAGAAGGCTTTAAGATATTATTTTCAATTTTAAACAATCTAAAACCAACCCTTAAATAAAGAAACAGATGTGATTCGCTTGTTCTTCTCTTTGTTTTCAAAAATTCTCTTTGTTTTTTTCCCCTTTTTGCATTGCTTGGCAGATTCAGATGAAGGTTGCACCTTTGCCTTTGATAGGAATAGAGGGCAGTTCGCAATCAGAGCTCCTATTGCTTATCTTTTTATAACAATATTTCTTGCTAAATCAACCTGGCAGTCTTGTTTTTTTTTAAAAAAAATTCTTCAATTTCCTTTTCCTTTCTTTTTCTCTTTCTTTCTCTGAAGTATCTTCCATTTCATGTTTGTGTTGTAGCCAGAGGTCACGGAGGTCACTGTTTCAGAAGAACTTGTTTTTCTTAGGATGCTCCTTGTGGCCACCGCCTGTTTTATTGGGCAGCAGGTGATGGGCTTCAGGTGACCTAGGACAGAGGCCAAAATAGCAGGTACTTTTAAAGTAGTTGCCTTGAGCAATACAAAGACTGCTGTAAATTAGAAAATATCCCAATTGATGATACACAACCCCTTGCTATTGAGAGAAAGGATTTTGCAAAAGAGGAAAGATGCCATTTGGGAGTCTGCGTTCCTGCCTGCACTGCAAATCCAGTTACAGATGTCTGGCAGGAGGCATTACTGTGAAAATGAAAAGTCCTTAATGTAGTAAAGCCAGAAAATCAAGGAAGTTTTCCCAACTAAAACACATATTTGAATTGTGCACAGTATCATACTTTGCAGTGGTACTTTGACTGTGAATGGATAACTGTGGCGTTGCTCCCCAGAAGTTGAAGAACAAGTGTGATTAGGAGCTCTTCTGGCTCAGGGTCTAATCTATTTCTAAGGGCTGTTCAGTCCAGTAATTGGGTTTTTGAAAACATTTCTTTCCTTCCCAAAATATATCAAGAAAATCTAATTGCTGCCATGCTTCGTTTGTTGCTGACCTCTCTACTTCGCTATAGAGAACTGTCTGGGAAAAAATGCTTTCAATTTATTCTTTGTAATCGAAATCAAGGGGTCTGGGCCACTTCTTCCTCCAGCCTTTGTACCTTTGTAGATCAAAGTTCCCAGGAAGGGATAAGATGGGGAAGATTATCTGTGTCAAGATCAGCCTGGAGTGCTTTATAGTTGCAGGGGCGCGGGAGAAGGACAGATGTGGCCATGAAGGAACCAGATAAAAATCTTCAAGTGTAAAGAGAAGTCATATCATTTAGTAGAACAGTCACAATAATCCCAGTCCTATTTTGATTCATGTGTATTTTTGAACTGTGAAGCTGTTCTTGAAGCTATACAGAGAAGGAAGCTGGTAGGGAAACATATGAACTCACTAGCTGTACCCGGCCACACGTTGCTGTGGCGTAGTCTGGTGGTATGGAAAATTAAGTAATGAGAAGGTCTGCTTAATTACAACAGCAACAACAACAGTAATAGTAATAGGAAGGAAAGAAAGAGGTACGGAAGCAAGGAAGGAGAGAAAGTAGAAAGGAATGAAAAAGGGTAAGAAAGGCAGGAAAGGCAATGAAGGAAGGAGAAAATGAAATAGTATTCCCTTCCATCCATGCATCCAACCTTCCTTCCCTCCTTGTATCCTCCCCTCCCTCCCTTCCTCTTATCCTTCCTTTCTCCTCCCTCCCTCCCTCCCTTCCTTCCCTCTATCCTTCCTCCCTTCTTTCCATCCGTCCATCCTTCCCTTCCCTTTTTCTATCTTCCCCTTCCTGTCTCCTCCCCTCCCTTCCCTCCTGTTATCCTTCCTTTTTCCTTCCTTCCTTCTCCCTTCCTTCTTTCCTTCCATCCTATCTTCCTTATTCTTTTCTTCTATCCTTCCCTTCCTTTCTCCTCTCTTCCCTCCCTTCCTGCTATCCTTCCTTTCTCCTGCCTTTCTCCTCCCCTCCCTCCTTCCATCCATCCTACCTTCCTTCTTCCCTCCTTCTAGCCTTCCTTTCCTTTCTCCTCACCTCCCTCCCTTCATGCTATCCTTCCTTTCTCCTCCCCTCCTTCCTCCCCTCTATTCTTTCTCCTCCCTCCCTCCCTCCCTCCCTCCCTTCCTACTAACATTCCTTTTTCCTTCTTTTCTCCTTCGTCCTTTCCTTCCTTCCTTTCTCCTTCCTTCCTTAGGAGGAGGAGGGCCTGAGGAGGTCCCGGCCCATGGTTCTTGGCAATGGCGGAGGGAGGGAGGAGGGGACTCAACGGCCTGCTTGGGAAGGAAGGAATCTCACTTTCTGCTCTGAGGAGAAAGGGGGGGAGGGAGGACGCGCAGAAAGGGGAAGGTGAGGTAAGGTGAGCTCCGCGTTGCTCCTAGCCTCCCTTTGTCAGCAACCAACTGCCGGTTTGAATGTTGTTGTTTTCTTTCTCTGTGCCGGGGGGGGGGAGGGAGAGAAGGGCGGAGAGCACATGGGCAGTATGTCCGCGCATGCCTGCTCTGGTGCGGGGATGCTGGGAAGTGTAGTTCCCCATGTTTTTAGTCATTTTAGAGTGTTCTGTTTGAAGTTTTTGGGACTTTTCCGGGTGCTAAACATGCCTTGTTTGGTTGTGGGTTTTGTGGCCTCTTTTGGTGTTTGTGGGTTCAGCAGTTTCTTTGTCTATAAGCCCCTAAGCACACCACTTCTCTCTCTCTCTCTCTCTCTCTCTCTCTCTCTCTCTCTATATATATATATGAAATATGATGCTAGAGAAGATTTCTACAGATGCCATTGACTACTAAAAAGACAAGTGAATGAACCTGAGAGCAAATCAAAAAGTATTTGTGGAATTGTCTTTTTCTCATTTTTCAGGGATGGGCAGAAGGCAGGCCTTGGTCTATTGCATATATATAGAGATTGAGATTGAGATTGAGATTGAGATTGAGATTGAGAGAGATTGAGAGAGAGAGAGAGAGAGCAATACAATGAACAAACAAATATGTGGCTTTGATCCACAATTCTGCAATGAGAACCATACAACTGTAACATAGTGAAGTATTGGGTACCATATCTGTTGTCTAAATAACACCATAATCCTCCATAGCTGCAATTTCCTGGCATTTTGGAGCTTAGATGTGTTAAGCTAAATGATATTTGTTAATTAAATACACTTCCTAATGGTTTTTATATGTTCATAAGAGAGGCAGTTAGCCAATAATATAAAACGCATCTCAACAATTTACCATCTCATATTCAAAATTGTATTATTTGTAATATTTGTGTTCTTTTGTAGTACAAGCGTTCATGCACAGTACTTGCATTCCACTGATACCTGTTGAGGTTGTTTATATCCAAGTGTACATGTATTTTCAGAACAAGATACTTTAAGATTTGCCATTTCAGCACTCCTTTGATGCTCCAATAATTTCTACAACCGATACCTTAGCAGTATATCATATATTCTCTTGTATAAAATATCTTCATGTATAAATCAAGGACCGGTTTTGGGTCAAAATTATGGATTTTGATATGACCCTTGGATAAGTTAAGAGTCATTCTACAGAGAAGGGAAATCACCAGTGCCACCATAGTGGGACAGCCACTGGCTGCCACAGCTATGTCCTCAAAAAGATATTCTACCCAGAAGAAGAAATATTTCATTTATTTATTTATTATATTTATACTTCCTTTCTCAGCCCGGTTTAAAGTCGGCAACAATTCAATGCCCTCAAAACCATAAAATACAATTTTAAACATTAACATATAATATAAAACCATAGCAAGATCAATAAAAAACATATATCATTAGTGCCTCCTTGTTAAAAACATTGTCCAGTCACATAGTCCAGTCGTTCCATTTCCCCATGTCTGCTACACTGCATTTGCAAACATTTGCTCAAAAAGCCAAGTCTTGATTTTTTTGGAATGTTTAAAGGGAGGGGGCCAATCTGATATCTCTAGGGAGGGCGTTCCATAACTGAGGGGCCACCAGTGAAAAGGCCCTGTCTTTCATCCCTGCCAGACATATTTGTGACAAAAGCGGGATTGAGAGCAGGGCCTTCTGAGATGATCTTAAAGTCCTGGAAGGTTCATAAGGAGAGATGTGTTCAGACAGGTAAGTTGGGCCAGAACAGTTTAGTTCCTTTTTTGATAAGTGTTAAGGTACAGTACTCACATTGACTGAAAAATAAGTCAAACCAGGGTTTTGGGATTTATTCTTTTTTTTGCTATCTAGACATACATGAGTATATAGCAGGCATGGACAAACTTCAGTCTTCCAGGTGTTTGGACTTCAACTCCCAGCTGTTCAGAATTGTGGGAATTGAAGTCCAAAACACCTGTAGGGCCGAAGGTTGCCCATGCCTGCTATATACTCATGTATGTCTAGATAGCCAAAGAAAAGAAGTTTGCCCTTGCCCGCTATATAGGGTACATAATTTCGAGGACAATCAATTTCACTTTATTTGATTGTTATCTTGACTTTTAGAGAAAATCCTTCATTACTCAACTGTGCTCATAAACATTATTAGAAACACAACTGTGCTCTTAATTATCTGACATTTGACTTTTCAGAACAAGATTATTTTAGACCCCATGACATTCAGTGAAGCCCGATTTCGGCCATCTCTGGAAGAGCGATTGGAGAGTATTATCAGTGGTGCGGCCCTCATGGCCGACTCATCCTGCACTCGTGACGACCGGCGGGAGAGAATCGTGGCCGAATGCAACGCTGTGCGACAGGCCCTCCAAGACCTGCTTAGCGAATACATGAATAATGTAAGTGAAGTGCTGCGTTCGATTTCTCATTCCTCAAAGTTCTACTATATATATTGCTAAAGATATGTGCACTTTGCCTTTATAGTTCTCACCCATTTCCCAAAATGAAGTCAATTAAAATAATGTAGAGAAGGCAGTAGATTGATTCCTTTTGGAAGAGTACTCCAAGGCATGCTGTGAAAACATGATAGGCTCGTTTGAGGAACTTTGACTCTGAGCAAAAACTAGGTAAGGACTGCTAGTGATGTTGATGTTGGTGGAAATAAGAGAAGAATGAGCTATAGCAAAAACAAGCTGGTTTATAATAGTGTTCCCTGAAAGTGATCAGAAATACCTAGCGTGTATAAGCCATCTGTCCAACATAATTTTATACCAAATGCATTATTCTGAACTGTATCAGAAACTTTGGTTTTTCTGAAGTAGCCTGTTTCATGTATTTTTGAAAAGCTCACTAGAAGTTGAGAAAGTCAAGTCAGGTGATAAATTATTATTTTTCTTTTTGCAAAGTAATTTCTTTCATCATTAACTGCTGGGACAGATGTGAGAACTCTGTGTTTGCATGTGGGAGAAAACAGCGAAAACATAAAGGAAGTATTGCTGTTTGCTAACAGTCTAATTGGAGCAATTAAGCGTGGTGTGTTGGTTCCCTACAGCTTCCCAGTCATTTCTATCATGATGGCACTGTGCACAATGAAATATTTGAAATACCTCAAGTACAGAGGTTGGATTGTCAAAGAACAGCAATTGCAGTATTTTCTTGTGGAAATACTTATTATGTTATTCAGAATCTAGCCATTCCAGTGTTCGGGATAATCATTCTCCTTGATGGGTGTATCACAACCATTTCTAGATTCTACCTTTCAATGTCTTTGTGGCAAAATATTAATAATTCCCTTTCTCGAAATGCATGACATAAAAACATAGCCATTGAGTTAATATTTGGTGTACTGCAGAGACATTTCTTTGCTTCTCGTCAAGAGTTCTGTTTGTTTGAATAATAAAGCTTTTCCTGCTTCAAGTTAATCACGACTAATGCTATAGAATTTTTTTCCCCTGTGGCCAACATAGGTCTTTTTTGATATTTCAAATGCGTGTTTTCTTGAGGACTACAGGTGGAAATATTATGGCTTTTCATGTTCTGAATAAGAAAAGGACAAAAGGTGAAAATTTGCTTTGCTATTTTGAACTGCGGTTATCAAAAATGAATTGTGTTCTCTCGTGATAAATTGCATCGCAAATTGTTTTTTCTCGGCACTTCTTCACCCCACTACATTCAAGTATCCATATTCTTCAATTGGTTTTTTTTTTAAAAGCATGGAAATGATGTTATTTATTACATCGCCCTTGTGAAAACCAATAATGGGTAGTGTAAAAAAAAAGAGAGAGAAAAAGAAGTGTCTTCCCATTGCTATTTTTTATATGTGACGGCAAACCTTATTTTTGATACACTGGATCATTTTTATCGTTCACCTCAGATGGAGTTTATCTTCAAGGAATCTCTTCTCAGGTAAAGAATTAGGGGGCAGAAATGGCGTTTTGTATTTTATCAAGTGACATTTGAGTGTAAATGACAATAAAAGCAGGATTTGGGTTTATCTTGAGGTGAAAGCTATAAAAAGATTGAGTTAAATAACAGGTGAAGAAGATGATTTGAGATCTGCCATTTTGGCATCGCTCTCAGTACAGTCTTGTCTCACATAAATATTGCTTTGGTTGAAGCCTTAAAACACAGTTCATGGGCTGATTGATTGTTTTCATCTATTATTTGTGGCATCTGTTGTTATGAGCAAACCTTGGCAATAGCGGAACACATTTACCCTTCCATATAAAAATTTGCTTACTTTATTGGTACTTCTGGGAAAATCTTTACCATTTAAATGTTTCACATACAAATGTATGTGTATATATCATAACGGCAATCAACCATGTGTGTGTTCCTGCAAGTTGCCTATCAACTTATGACAACCCCATTAATTTAATAGGCCTTTTAAAGGCAAGGAGTACTTAGGGGTGGTTTTGTCAGTCCCTTTATCTTAAATACAGCCTGCACACCTGGTACTTATTGGCAGTCTGCCTTCCAAATACTTCCAAATACCTTATGTCTCTTGCAAGATAAGACAAGGTTTGGTGTTTTTTGGAGAGTCTTCTTGGACATGGAGTTCCAGCTTCAGTAAAGTGTGGCTGATGGGAAACCTTCTCATTTGGTGCCACTCTTGTTATCTTTCACAGAGCTTGCACAAAAGTTTATATTGGAAAATATATACCTCAACATACCTGTATCACAAGTTATGAAGAGCTTTAAGGACCAAGACCAAGAACTTAAATGGCTTTCTAAAATGAAGTAGAAAAAAGTTTGGTGTATTTCAGAATTGATAAGTTGTTCCTAATGAGCCATCTTGGTCAAACTTGGTTGAATCTTGAACTAATTTCAGTTTCTAATCAGTCCTCAAGGAGTTGCCAACAACTTTCATGGCTGGAATCACTGGCTTGCTGTGAGTTTTCCGGGCTGTATGGCCATGTTCCAGAAGCATTCTCTCCTGATGTTTCACCAACATCTATGGCAGGCATCCTCAGAGGTTGTGAGGTCTCAAACTCTTGAGAATGCTTTCCATAGAGGTGCGTGAAATGTCAGGAGAAAATGCTTCTGGAACATGGCCACACAGCCCAGAAAACTCACAGCAAACCAGTCCTCAAGGACTTTGCACACATACTTTGTCATAAAATTTGAAAATAGCATTGAATAAATGTTGTTACCCACTATCCCTCAGAGCATGTTAATGCACATATACAAATTCTGTGTTTGTGCGCCTTTCACAAAAATGGTCCTTAAGCAAGTTAGAATCAAGACCTCACATTCACATAGGACTTCCTAAAAGTGGCATTTTATGGAGCACAGAGCAAAATATATGCAATAATTGTATTGGCAATAGCAAATGCCATCGTGTGTTTTGTCAAAGGCTTTCATGGCTGGAATCATATATTTCATGGTCGGAATCACATATATAGCTTGAAAAACCTACAACAACCCATCATGTGTTTATGATGTCCTTCAAGTCACTTGTGGCAAAGCTTTGGATATGACAAATGGAAAATGAACTAATGAGATTCTTTGCCCCAAATCCTAGATTGTATGGAAAGAGTGATTTTAGGGTAGGCTAAACAGAAATTTCAGTAAGAGGCCCCTAGTGCAGAATATATTGTTGGAGCTTTAGGTAGATTCTAACCCGAGAACTAATGTGAATTTGGGATCACTTTTCAGCATCTCAAAAAATGGAATAGTTGTTGCATCAGGAAGTTCTTTAAAACTGAGGAATTTATTACTAATGAAAGGTATCATTGTGAAGGCCCCATCTACACTGTCATATCTCTCTGGCATTACTTCATGAATGAAGATTCTTAGGAAACGCTGCCATAGAATGCAATTTAAACTGTATTATGTGTTTAGTGTAGACTCATATACTACAGATTGAATTGGATATGAGTCTACACTGTCATATAATCGAGTTCAGTGCACTTAATCTGCATTCTGAAACTGCATTATATAGTGGTGTGAATGGGGCCTCAGAGATATTATCCAGATTTTAATAAAATGATTTCTTTTTTAAAAAATTACAATATTTATAGCCCACTTCTCTCAACTTTATGGCAACTCAAGGCAAGTTACAGGTTGGCACAATTCGATGCCATGTGATACGGAAGATTTGTATTGTTTAAAATGCGGCCGCCAGACTACTTAGGAGAACACTTATGAGATGCCATATAACACCAATTCTACAGCATCTACACTAGTTGCCAACTGAATACCAGGTTTCTTATAAGGTGCTGGTCCTGACCTTTAAGGGCTTGTATGATCAGGGGCCGATGTTCCTCAAGGATTGCCTTTCTCCCTTTCACCACCAGTGGTCGCCACAACCCTCCCAAGAAAATCTTCATATACCGGGTCCCAGAGAAGTACGCCTTGAAACTACAAGGTGTAAGGCTTTTTGAATCTCTGCTCCAGCTCTATGGAATTCGTTGCCACCTTACATAAGAGCTATGCATGACCTACGGTCTTTTATTCAAGCACTTAAGACCTGGATCTTTAGTAAAGTATTTAACTTGTAATCTAACCTTAATTATTGTCACCTGTTTGTGCAAGCCCACCCTGTTTTTATGTAAGTTGCCCAGAGCACTTGGGATGGAGGTCAACTAATGAAATTTATTTGTTTATTTAAAACTTTTGTACCCCAACCTTCTCACCTCTATCGAGGGACTCAGACCAGCATTACAGCAAAAATTCAATGCTATTCAGTTTAAAAACAACTACAAGAACATATTAAAATACATAAAAATCCCAGCATAAAACCACATCACCACTAAAACAGTTCCACTCGATCTGTAAACGTGGTCATTCATTCAGATAATAGCCAATCTCAGCCTATTCTGGGAAGGCCTGGTTCCACATCCAAGTCTTCACCAGCTTCCTAAAGGACAACAGGGAATGGGGCAGACCTAGCATCACTTGGGAGAGAGTTCCACAGCCGAGGGTGGTTCATAGGGGAGAATTCATTTGGACACGTAAACTGGGCCAGAACCGCATAGGGTTTTGTAGGTTAAAACCAGCACTTTGAATTGTGCTCGGAAACTAATTGGCAGCCAGTGGAGCTGGTGCAAAAGGAGTTGTATGCTCCCTGTACCCTGCTCCTGTTAGTAACCTGGCTGCCGAGCGTTGGACTAATTGCAGTTTCCGAGCAGTCATCAGAGGCAACCCCACGTAGAGAGCGTTGCAGTAGTCTATTCAAGATGTAACCAGAGCATGGAATACTGAAATAATAACAATAAATGATGATGATTATTATTATTCATAATCATTTTTATAATATTTAATAATAAATGATGATGATAAAAGTGCAATTAAAAACAATCAGCATAACAATTTATAGCATATGTAAAAACCATTAAAAACATATAGTCATCAGTGTCATCCTGTTAAAACGTTTTCCAGTCACATGTAAACGTCTCATACAAGTTCTTACAAAAGACATCACAGAAGTTTTCAACTGGTCACTCATGTTTCAGAGGTCGCCACATGGCAGGAGAGTTAAAATCATACATGGCAGTTATTTGGTAATTCAATCTCTTTTCTAGCAAATGAGATGGTGGTAGATAATGGCGTTCAGCATGGGTGAGACATCTGGGATCTGACCGGAGGCCTTTTCATCTAATCCCGCTGTCTTTGCAGGCAGCCAAATAAGTTCCATTTTAGAAATCCAATATGCACATCACAGCAAGGAGTTCATACAGATTTGACAATTTTTTAACAGTATTACTTGAATCAAGGCATACAGATAGCATTGCAAAATATATGTAACTGCTAAATATATGGCTTTGATGCAGCATTTTCTTGGATAGCCAGAAGAGGGCATGCTTGCATGCTGCAAGACTATTCTGCAGAATTTAGATATATGTATTCTGTTGCTGTACCACTATAATAAAAATGAATTTTAATAATAATAAACAAAATGCAGAGCTTATTTTTATGAGGTACAAGGGCTTTAGCAAGTCACTGTATTCTGAATGTTTATAATACAGTAGAGACGTAAGCAGGTTCGCAAAACGCTTGATTTAACCACACCTTATATTTTAACCCAAAAAATGTGAAAAGTATGTGGGAACATTAGAATATGACATGGCATTATATCTGCACTGGAGATGAGCCATAGCGGTAGAAAAAAAAACCAGTGGTTAGCTACTATAACAATAAAACATACCTAAAGTGCTGAGCACTATTAATAGGTGAAATCCTTAAGCAAGTTTAAAAAAATTATGCTTGGCAAACATGGGTAAATGTAAAGTTTTTCTCCTCCAGTTGTGCCTGACTCTGAGGGTTGGTGCTCATCTCCATCTCTAAGCTGAAGAGTCAGCATTGTCCGTAGACACCTCCAAGGTCATGTGGCTGGCATGACTGCATGGAGCACCATTACCTTCCTGCTGGAGTAGTACCGACTGATCTGCTCACATTTGCATGTTTTCGAACTGCTAGGTTGGGAGAAGCTGGGGCTAACAGCGAGAGCTCATCCCGCTCCCCAGATTTGAACTGCCAGTCTTTTTGTCAGCAAGTTCAGCAGCTCAGCGCTTTTAACATGTTGTGCCACCAGGGGAAAACATGCCATAGCCTTAATTTTGAGATATTAAATTTCAGTCTCATTGTTGTTTCTATGGGTTTTTTGGGGGAGTGCTCTCACTTCTTATCTCCAAACGACACCCTCCGTGTCTTATATTCTAAAGCTTGTATTGGGAGAAAGGCAGGATTAAAATAAATAAATACATACATACATACATAGTGTGTTCGTTGGAAATAGCAACCTTCCAAGCCTTCACTAACCAATTGTAAATGTGTATGATTGTTAACCTAAATTGATTGTACATTTTGTTTTGCCAGATTCCATATATAGATATAGATATAGATAGCAGAGTCTTGCTTATCCAACATAAATGGGCCGGCAGAATGTTGGTTAAGCAAAAATGTTGGACAATAAGGAGGGATTAAGGAAAAGCCTATTAAATGTCAAATTACATTATGATTTTACAAATTAAGCACCAAAACATCATGTTTTACAACAAATTGATAGAAAATGCAGTTCAATACATGGTAACGCTATGTAGTAATTACTGCATTTACGAATTTAGCACCAAAACATCAGGGCTGTAGCCAGGATTTTGATTCGGAGAGGGCTGAGTTAGATTCGGGAGGGGCCAAGTCTGAGTAAGAGAGGGACTACCCTACCAAACCTTTTGTATTGTTATCCCATTAACCCCATGAATGTAGGATATAATGAGCATGGTGATCAGATCATGATATGAATAAACATAACAGCTTAAATAATGTACCAGTAAGGCCTTCCCGTGGACCACCCTGACAATTTCGGGGGGACAATGTATTGAAACAACTGTGGATCCGGAGGGGAGGCAGACTGTGTTAGATAATGCAGACTGTTGGATGAGCGAAGGTTGGATAAGCGAAGGTTGGATAAGCAAGATTCTCCTGTAGTATGCTTTTGGACCTCAATGGAGGTGGATTGCAGTTTGTCTCTTTTCCAACTTCAGTGAGTATAGTTATACTGTCTGGACTATACCTACAGTATATACTTAAAGACATTGGACTACGGACTAGTATGCTGAATATATAAAAGAAGTTTGTTAGTAAACCTGAGATATTATTTTTCAAAGAAGACTATTTTGTTTTTGCCTCTTGAGTGCATATTTTAACTAAGAGGTTTTAAGGGAGAATAGACGGGAAACTTCAACTTCAAATACATTTCTAATCCTCTGCTAACTAAATATATTTTTGTAGTGACATGCCTTTATTCTTGGCAGTTTAAAGACATGGTTCTTCAGTTTAACAGCTGAGTTACCTGTGTGCCATTACATGAATGCTTGTGAATATCACTTGTTCAAAGAGGTCATGCTTTTCTTGACTATTAGTTTTCAAAAGGTGTTTATGTAGATTCACATTTGCCAAACGGATGTGACATCATGTTTACCTTTTCAATAAGGGTATGGTGCACTTATTTCTAATAGGTTATGACATTTCCAATAGTGTTGTTGGAGGCTTTCATGGATCACTGGGTTGCTGTGAGTTTCCCAGCAGTATGGCCATATTCCAGAAGCATTCTCTCTTGATGTTTTGCCCACATTTATGGCAGGCATCCTCAGAGGTTGTGAGGTATGTTGGAAACTAGGCAAGTGGGGTTTATATATCTGTGGAATCATGCCCAGATTACCCATAAAGCCAACGAGGCCATGGCCTAGGAGCGTAAGCCAAGGGAGGGCACAAATCACGGACAAAAAAAACCCAAACTGGTCTGAGCACCTCTTTCCCTCTTTTCTCATGCCCCTCCTCGCTCCTTCTCCTGGCAAAGTCTCTGCTCCATCCCCTTCGGGAGCTCACGCCAAGCGGACATCTCTCTCTCTCTCGCATGCTCTCTCTCTCTCGCACGCCCTGTCTCGCTTTCTCTCTCTTGCCCTCTCTCTCGTGCACCCTCTCTCGCTTTCTCTCTCTCCCCCTCTCTCTCGCACGCGTGCCCTCTCTCTCGCTCTCTCTCTTTTGCGCGCCCTCTCTCGCACACCCCCTCTCTCTTGCACTCTCTCTCACACGTGCTCTCTCTCTCTGTCGCACTCTCTCTCGCGCTCACTCTTCCGCTCTTTCGCACTCTCTCTCATGCGCTCTCTCGTGCACGCCTTTGGAGCGAGTTTGCATCCGCTGCGTTCTCCCCAAGCCTCCCAACTCCCAAGGAGACCTTCAGAGCACAGCAGAGCTTTCCAGCCGGTGGGAATGGGGACCTTGGAGGTGGCGGGATGGTGCCTACTCGCCTTTCTCTTCTGCTCCGGAGGCACCATGGAGAAAGCCAGCCAAGTGTGGGTCTGAGTGGGGGGTGTGTGTGTGGGGAGGGTAGAGGGTGGCTGGGGGCGTAATTCCAAAGTGTGGCCTAGGGCGCAAAAATGGGTTAATCCGGGCCTGTGTGGAATATATATAGAGAGGGGGGGGGAGGCGAGCAAGTGGGGTTTATATATCTGTGGGTGGGAGAAAGAGTTCTTCTCTGCTTGAGATGAGCGTGAATGTTGCAATTGGCCAGTTTGACTAGCACTGAAATGCATAGTGTTTCAAATGCTAAGAATGAATACCTTTAAGTGAGAAGTTCAAAAGCAACCTTTGGAAACCCAGCTCAAAATATTCAGTTGAACACATTATGCCTATAATAGATCTGATTATTTTTCTTCATTTGTTTTTTTCTCTTTTATTTAGAAAAATGGAGTTTGAATGAGCAGACATCACAGGAGGGAGGCAGGTTAACATGCAATGTGTATATAGCACTATCGGCATTAGATGTGGCTTGTCATACTAATTCGACTATAATAGTAAATCATTAGATGAGCAAATAGGTCAGTCAGTAAGTGCTGACTGGAATACTTTATGATCATTGGCGCTTCTCCCTTTTGCCCACAATGTTGTCTGGTGGGCAGGCAATGAGCTAGTCTGTGTTTTTAATGAAGAGAGAACTAGGAGGAAAATATCTTAATAATAGGAAGCTCCCATGCATCCTGTTGGACAAAAGTATTCTTGAACTGGAATCAAAGCCCATGTCAGCAGTTTTGTACAGATGTTGCTAATACTTTGCCTCATTTGGAAAAATCCAGAACCTGATGCATGCATTCTGCTTTTCTGAACCATCGAACCTTAGATCTTATATGCAATTCATCAACACCCACAGAAAGAGAAGAGGTCAAGCTATACGATGCCATCTTCTACTCTATAGCCAGCCTGCGGATATTATTAAGTACATACAGTGTAAATACAGACATACGAATTCATGAGCACAATATGTCTTGTTTATTCAGATGATCCAACATATCTTTGCTTGTATAGTAGATTAACACAGATGCATACGACAGCCAGTTGCAATGAATATAAGTAGTTAAGGATTACTGGATGGGGTCATTTGGAGATGTGGACCGAATTGTCATCAGCATGGAGATAACACCCAGCTCTACTATTCCTTTTCATCTGATTCAGAAAAGATGCTAACTATACTGTCTGGTCACAATTATGGCTTAAAGGAAGGTTGTTTAATTGAGATACAATCCAAGTAAACAGAAGATGCTGTTACCTGATGGCTCATCTGCCTATCTTAGTTGTTTTCTACCTTGCTGGGAGGGAAAGTTTGCTGTAACTGTACAATGACACTGGAAGTTTAGGGGTTCTCCTAGATCCCTACAGGTACTTTTGACTGAGTGTCATAGAAAGTGCCTTTTATCCACTTAAATGACAATAATCCAACTGTGAACAGCCTGGTAGCAAGAGCAGTTCAACAGTCGAACACTCTGCCTCAGAACGTGGTGGAAGCTCCTTCTTTGGAGGCTTTGAAACGGGCTGGATGGACATCTTTCAAGGGTGCTTTGATTGTGGTTTACCTGCATGGCAGAAGAGGGTTGGACTAGATGGTCTATGTGATCTCTTCCAACTCTATGATTCTATTATTCTATCTGGACAGAGAGTGATTTGATATAGTTATTTGTGTTCTAGCAACCTCCCATTTGTATTTCTGCAATGTATTATACATGGGACAGCCTTTTGGGGAGAAAAAAGGCCTTGGAAAATCAGATGGTCTGAAATGGGGCCATGTGATTCTTAACAAGGCCAAATTTAAAGTGCTGGTCTTAATCTTTAAAGTCCTAAACAGCTTGGAAACAGATTACTCACATTTTCGCTTCCTCGCATATTTACCTATCTGAAGGTCCATCTCAGGTTTCTGTCCTAGGTGAGGTATAACAATGGTTCTCAGAGAAAAAAATTATTTATTTACTTTATTTATATTTCACCCTTCTCACCCCGAAGGGGACTCAGGGCAGATTACAGGTACACATACAAGCAGACAATCCCTGCCGTTTACCACAGTACAGTACATACACTTTGACATATTACACACATATAAACAAACATATAAATGAACAGAGGCAAATCTGGCCACCAGGGGGAGCTGACACACTCCTCATCTCTCAGCGTTTTCCAGTGTCCCTTGTTGTTCCTTCTGCATTCCCGGAGTTCTTTTTATGGCCTCATAATTCAGTCAAAATGTGCCTCACCACTTAATGTGGTACCTTTATCTTCTACTTGATAGATGCAACTGTCTTTCGGGCTGCAAAGGTCGGCAGCAGGCTACACTTAAACATTGAGCATCCACCTTGACCCGGGCATGCCTCGAACTCATGACCTACTGGTCAGAGAGATCTTATGCAGCTGACACTTAGACAGCTGCGCCACATTCCCGGTGCAATTTTTTTTGCAGTGGTCCAGCAATTATACAGTGCCTTCCCCAGAAAGGGTTGCCTTGAAATTTCCTTTTTTCCCAATGTCAGATTCTTTTAAAACAAACCCTCACATTTAATGATTGCCAATGCTTTTCTCCCATTAACGGGAAGTTTCTCTGTTGCAGATATTATGTATTTATTTATTGAGCTAATTTGGCCATAATTCTGTTACTCGCCACACTAGCAATTGTACCACCACCTTTGTGCAGCTTTACTTCAGGACATTATTAAGTGGGTATTATATAAAAGATGCAAGTAAATCCTAATTAATACTCACATATTAGAGTGTCAAGAGAGATCTGCTGTTGTGGAGTTGTCAGTTAAAACACAATTTTGTGTCTCTTTACAAAGAGATACCCCTTGGATGCCTGCTGTGGAGAATGGCAGAAAACTTGACAAAGTTTTCTCAAGTATGTTGAACTTACTTTGTTGAGAAAACAAAAGTCATGGCTTCCTGTCATGATCCTTTGATTTGATCTCATGTAAAGCACTGGGATATATAATATTTAGAAAGTCTTTAAAAGTATGAGATTTGAAGAAGATTCATGGCTAAAGTTGTAAAACAGCCCTATAAACTGGTGCTTCTCAACCTATGGTCCGTTGACCACCCGTAGTCCACAAAAACTAAAAAATGGTCCATGGCCTCACCGTTACTACAGCGTTGTGAGAGTGACTGGTCTCACAAAACCCTCTTATAGTGCCGAGGTTTATTAAATATGGTTTTCTGTGGGCGAGGAGATGGCGACCACTGGATGGCATATGTTCTGTATCAGAAACTAAAGCTGATGTGGTCTCTCCAATGCAGTTTTCTGAATCAGCACCCCAAATAACTAAACCAAATCTAAAGTTGACCAAAACTATTCATAAGCCTTTTGGTACTAATGTTGGAGAGTGGTCCCTAGTCAAGTGGTCGCTGCTCAGAGTGGTCCCTAGTCAAAAAAAAAGGTTGGGAACTACTGCTATAAACAAATTGTCAAAGTTTTGTATCTGTAGTGAACCCAAATGCAGCTGAGATGTAAAGAACCAAGAAATTTATCTTTTAATAACACATTTTATTACCATGATAAGATAATTCTGTAACATAAAATCAAGGCGTCTCAGTTAGAAATTTGTCTTTTGAAAAAGACAATGATTTGAGTTTTTTTAAACACCATCAAGGATACCTTAGGGCACAATGAATAGTAATACCATTCCTGCTATGACTGTCAGATTCATTGTCAAATGGCATTCTGAATTCAGGGATCAGATAAATTAGATTATAATTGAGTTTTAAAGCTGAGCAGAATAAGTAGATAAAGAATTATTAAGCAAGAGACATCAATACAATGAAGCTCTGTTTCTTTTACTCTTATTATATTAAAGACCATGGCCCATATATCGCTGACAAGAGAGTCGATGCTAGGCTTCAAATGAAAGAGATTGGCCATGATAGGTGGAACAAACAGTGGATGTAATGTAATCATGGCAAGGAGAACGTTGGAAACCCTAGAAAATGGGCAAGCCTATGTTGGTTATTGCATGGCCTTTCAAAGGCAAAACAAAATTGAATTTTGCAAAGCTGGTAGGAGACCATTCAGGCAGAGAATGGGTTTTTTCAAAAGCCTAAGTTAAAGGGAAAACAAATTACTGCTTACTCTGAGATGATAGTGACATTAATGTATTCATTTCACTTAATAACAAGCTTATGATGTTCTTTCTTAAACAGTGATTTTAATTTCCATTGTAGACATGACCTTTTCCTTAATAACTTCATTCGCTTTTGTACAGGCATGTCAGAATGACTGAAATTTAAACAACCCTGTAAAGCTGAAGGCACTAAATTCACAAAATAGTCATTTACTTAAGATGAAAATGTATCTTTTAAGTAGTACAGCCCAATATTGTTTTGCATGCAAAAGAGGTGGTGGTGACTAACATTTGTATCTGTAACCCATTTCTTGTAGAGTGTTCCCTCACTTATTGCAGGGTTACGTTCCAGGACAGGGATGGGCAATTATTTTTTCCAAGGGGCCACACAAGAGCCAAAAAATATTATGGGGGGCCGCACCTAGAGGCTGAACTGCATTCTACATAATATCAATTGAATTTCTTTAATAATAATAAAAAGGCACTAAATTGCATTTTTGATATATTAATAAGTCTGATAAGAGTATATGTTATGAGCAATGAAAAAGGGAGGTTGTCATAGGAAAAATGACATTTATTCACTAAAATTTTACAAAACAATGGTTAACAAAATGTGAACATTTGTATCATTTGTGTATCTGTTGGTCTTTAACAAGTGCATCAAAGTCAGGTTGAATGTCAGAGGTGGAGATGCAAAGCACCCCTGACAGATGGCCATCCAGCCTCTGTTTAAAAGCCCCTAAAGAAGGAACCTCTACTACACTCTGGGGCAGAGAGTTCCACTGCTGAACGACTCTCACAGTCAGGAAGTTCTTCCTAATGTTCAGATGGAAGAGAAGGCTAAAGGCGGGGGCGAGCCATGGAGGGGCGGAGCCTGCGGAGGAAGGAAGGAGGAAGGCTCAGCTCCTCCTCCTTCCTCTGCTCAGCTCTTCCTCCTTCCTCCAGCTGAGCGAAGGAAGAGCTCCCCCCTCCCTTCTCCTTCAGCAACCAGCCTGCAAAACCTCTTCGTGGTGCCAGCGCTCCGGTGCTTCTTGGACTAGCAGCAGGAGCGAAGGCTGGAGGCGGGGGGGGGGGAGTTGTGGAGAGGCGGAGCCTGCGGAGGAAGGAAGGAGGAAGACTCAGCTCTTCCTCCTTCATCCGCAGGCTCTGCCCCTCCGGGGCTCACTCCCGCTTCCAGCCTCCGCTCCTGCTGCTGCTCCAGGTCATTCAGGCATGGCTGGCTGCCAAAGAAGAGAAGGGAGGGGGAGCGCGCGAGGCGGAAGGGCACTTCTTCCCCTCCTTTGGCCGCTCTGCTTTGCCTGCCTGCCAGGGCCCTTACGCGGGCCGGACTGAATCGGCAGCCGGGCCGCATGCGGACCGGGAGATGCCCAGGTCTGTTCCAGGATCTCCCGCAATAAGTGAAAAACTGCAATTTATTTTAATATATATGCATTATTTTAGTAGTTATACACCATTTAAAGTCTTTTTAAAAAGATTTTTTTATTAACACTCCAAAGAAGGTATTATGTACACGGAAAGAGGTGGAACAATATAGTAAAAGAGAGAGTAGGAAATATGAGTTTGTAGCAAACACTACAGCTATCATCAAAAAAGGGGGGATTGTGATGAGACATGAATGATCTTTGTTGTTGGGAAGTACTCTTAGTCTTTTATCTATATTGTACTTGTAAAAGTCAATAAATACTATTTTAAAAAAGGTTTTTTATTGAATAAATTTCAAAGTATACATTAATAAAAATTCCTACTGTCTACAGTTTGAGGATGGAGGGTCCAAGGGTATGTATGGGGTTATAGGGTAGGCTATCTAGGGGAATTTTCTATGGGGTAGGCAAGATGGGAGCATGCAGGAATGGCCTAAAAGAACTAGGGTAAGGATTGGGGTCGTTGACTTCCTAATCATCTTCTCCGTGCATTTGATTATAGTCTTTATTTTATTTATTTATTTATTTGTCACGTTGCTATACCGCCCCTCTCAGCCTGAAGGCGACTCAGGACGGTTTACACAAGGCAGTCTCTGCCCTCAATACAACACAAGCAAACAAACAAAAAAAATAACCATATAACAACAAATTAACAATTAAAAACATAAAATTGAAGTCTCAGCGTCATGTTGAAATCAGTTTCCGTCACATCGTCGTCATTCCATATATCTAATTAAACCTTTATATTTCATCAGCAAATGCCTGCTCGAACAGCCAGGTCTTGACTTTCTTGTGAAATGTCAGGAGGGAGGGGGCCAATCTGATGTCTCTAGGGAGGGCGTTCCAAAGCCGAGGAGTCACCACTGAAAAGACCCTGTCTCTCGTCCCCGCCAGTCGCGCCTGCGAAGAAGGTTGGATCGAGAGCAGGGCCTCTCCAGATGATCTTACACATCTCGATGGTTCATAGGGAGAGATGCGTTCGGACAGGTAAGTTGGACCCGAACTGTTTAGGGCTTTTTATTTTCTTCCTTCTTTCTATAATGGCTACTCCCTTCTTCCATCTTTGTCCTCTCTCCCTACTTCTTGTCCCTTCTGTGTCCCTTCTATTTATTTGTTCGCTGTCTGTCCTTTGCTCTCCTCCAGATAATCTTCAAGCGCTTTTCAGTCCGTCCTTCTCAAAGGTCTTCCATATGAGTCCTTTAAAGCAAATGTCAGTTTGTCCATTTCTTTTATATCATTTACTTTGTTGAGCCAATCTTCTATGGATGCTAATTCTTTTAATTTTCATGTTTTGGCGTGTACCATTCTGGCAGCAGTGGTAGGTATGTGAATAAAATATCTTGATTTTGATCCAGCTCGATATGTTCATCTGTAATTCCCAACACAAAGTATTCTGGTTTCATATGAATTTTTGTTTTCAATATTTTTTCACAAATTTCTTTTATTTTCCTCCAAAATATTTTTATTCTTGAACATGTCCACCAAGTGTGGTAGAAGGTTCCTACTTCACATTCACATTTTCAGCATTTATTGTTTGCTTTTTTGTACATTAGGATTAATTTATGTGGTGTTAGATGCTACCTATAAAACATTTTGAACCAATTTTCTTTCATGTCTGTAGAGTATGTGCATTCATTTTCTTGCGCCATATTTGTTCCCATTCCTCAAATTTTATTGGTCTTCCATTTTTTTGGCCCATTTTATTATACATTTCCTTACATTTTCCTTTTCTGTGGCCCATTCAAGCAATTAGTTATATATAATGGTTATATTCTTCTTCTCTTTTTTAATATTATTTCCCATAAATCATCTTTATTCAATAAAATATATATATACAAAAAAAGAAAAGGAAGACAACAACAACAACAACAACAACAATAATACACGTATAAAGAGTAGTCAAAAAAATCTCTGTGAACTTTCATTCTAAGCATCTGTGGTGGTTGGTTTCTTTATGTTGATTTAAAAAAATAAAAAAAATAAAAATGTTATCCTGAAATAATTAAATGAAATAAAAAGATGACGGGATAAAAATGGAGGGCCCCTTGCTTTCCAATATATAATGACTCCTGATGGCCCTAATTATTTTTGTCTTTTTCATATTCTTCAAAAAGTTTCCTATTCGTCGATTTTATCAAAGTACCACAGATCTTTTTTTTTTTTAAAAAAAGAGAGTTAATTTGCCCATGTCTTGATGCTCAGGTGTCAGCGGTGGCCGGGAGGGACTTCGCACAGTTAAAACTCATGCTCCAACTGCAACCATACCTCGTGAAGTCTGACTTGACCATGGTGGTCCACGCCTTGGTTACTTCTAGACTGGATTACTGCAGTGCACTCTATGTGGGGCTACCCTTGAAGACGATCCAGAAACTTCAACTTGTCCAGCGATCAGCAGCCAGATTAATAAATGGGGCAAGTTACAGGGAGCAGTCATCCCCCCTGTTTAAAGAACTGCACTCGCTGCCATTTATTTTCCGGTCCCAATTCAAGGTACAGGTGATCACCTATAAAGCCCTAAACGATTCGGGACCCGCCTACCTTCGTGACTGGATCTCCCTCCATGAACTAGCTCGAACCCTCCACTTCTGTCGCCCCTGCCAGGCTCACCGACTTGTCTGGTGGGCACAAGGTAGAGGGCCTACTCCTCTTTAGCCTCCCGATTCTTTAACTCCTTGCCCGGAGATATTAGGAAAGCCCCCACTTTGAAGAACTTTTAAAAACACCTGAAAACCTGAGTCTTCCGCTGTGCCTTTGGAGAGTAGTTATTTAATTTCTACCATGGCTCTCCTCAATGCCCCCCGTTCTTGGAGTCCATCCCCGCTCCCTCATAAAATGATGTTTTCCCCTGTAAGGATGCTATTCCACTTATCTCACTCTGAGTTTTTAACACTTTATATGTGTGCCTGCGGCCTGCCCTATATTTGTGATTTTAGATATCTAGTTGTATATTGCTTTTTTATTTATATGTATTTTTTTCTTATTGTGTTTATTGCTGATGTTTTGATTTTATTTTATTGTAATTGTTGTCTGGGCTTGGCCTCATGTGAGCTGCCCCGAGATCTCATTGGGGAGGTGGGGGCGGGGTACAAATAAAGATTATTATTATTATTATTATTATTATTATTATGTCCAATTCTGCTATCTCTTCCTATTTTCACATTTTCGCATATACTATCCTCGCTGCAGTGGTAATATATGTGAATAATAGTATGTCCTTATTTGAGTCCATATTTATGTCTGAATCAGTAATGCCTAATAAGTAATATTCTGGTTTTCTTGGATAAGACATTTTATACACTGGGGCCAGTGTACTTAAGGGACCGCCTAATCCCTTGCAAACCCCAGAGATCACTGCGGTCAGAAGATCAAGATCTTTTGGAAATCCCTAGCTTGAAGAACTTCTGCCTGACAGCTACCAGACGAAGGGCGTTTACAATCATTGCCCTTACACTGTGGAATGCCCTCCCTTCCAAGGCCCGAGCACTTCAGGATTTGGTGCCCTTCTGTAAGGCCTGAAAAACCTACCTTTTCCAGGAGGCTTTTGGAATGTATTAGTATAATAAGTTCTTTCCATGGTTTTAATTGTTGTGTATCTCTCTTATGTAAACCACCCTGAGCCTTTGGGAGTGGCGGTCTAGAAATAGGAGAAATAAGTAAATAAATAAAGTATCTTTTGCGATACTTGATGTATCATTTTCCAGTATTGTGTGGCCTCTTTACAAGACCACCACAAATGAACCCCCCCCCAACCTATGAAACATCTTCAGCCAATTTTATTTCAAATCCATAGAATATGTATATTTTAGTTTTTTATTCCAAATTTGTTCCCATTTGGTTAGATGAATCGGTCTTCTAATATTTTTTGACCATGTTGGGTTTGAGTCTGGAGTTTCAGCTACTATTGGTAGTAGGGAACAAGGTGGGGCTGTTTCTCCAGCGTCTAACACTGGCTTGGAAGTGGGTGGGACAGCGGATGCTGATTCTGTAGCTCACAGAAGGAGGAAAAGGCTTCCTTGTGACCATAGTGAAGAAGATCTTTTGCAATGCAAATGAATCAGGCAAATACTTACACAGCCTACAGAGGATGAGTCTTTTGAAGGCTTCCCTAGGGAAGAGGGAAGCCAAAGTATGGGAAGCACGTCAGAGGAAAGTGATACTGACATGGACTGGACTCAAGTGCGGGAGATTCATGACATATGTAATGAGACTACAAGCAGTGACACTTTCATGGGGTTCTCAGATGACAACGACTGGCCTTCAGGGTACCCAGAGGATTGGGGTGATCTAAGTCTTGACAGAAGGTGGAAAAGCTGGAGGGCTGGGCAAGAGATTGCAGGTGGGTCGGGCTTCAGCTGATGCAAGTGGGGAGTCGTCTGATTTGGGTGGAGCTGAGGACTAATATAAGGTGGGCTTTTTGGGGCTTATCCTTGCGGCTAGCAAGGTGTTGCTTTGGTATTTTGGGACTTCTTGGCTTCTGTATCCAGTATTCCTGGATCCTGATATACGTGAGTTATGGGCTTTGCTGCTTTCTGCAACTGGCACTCCAGTTGGGGACAATGGGTGGGTCAATGGGATCCTCAATTTTATGCTTTTGTGTTTAGCTGCGGCTGCCTGACTTTTCCTTGTGGCATGGTTTGAAATTCTACAAGCTCCTGTGAGTGAGAGATGCAGCCTGCCTTTGAAGATGGGGTATTGTATAGGAAGGGGGGGGGCTGGAAGGTGGGGACATTGCAGGGTCTATGTTATGTGCTATCTCCATGCATTAGCTCTAGTTTTGGGACCCTTGGACTGTCTTCACGTTTCTCCACCTGCCTTCTCCCTCTTGGTTGTGCTGCTGAATTTGGCTGTTGGTGCGTTTTGGGATTGACTCTTCGTGTCGACCTTCGGAACCGCCTCCTGACTTCGCCTGTGTCTTCAGCCCTCGTGTATGACTTCTGGACCGGCCTACAACAACATCTTTGGATTCCAGCTTTTTCTGTGCACTACTCAACGTCTATTGAGGCGTTTGGAGTGCTAATGCGCTTCAAACACCAGGAAGATTCATGTTTGGCAGAAGTTGTTTCTTTTGGTGTTTTTTTGCTGACTTGAGCACCTTTTTTGTTATAGTTATGCTGAATTTAAGCCTGCGGTCAGAAGATCAAGATCTTTTGGAAATCTCTAGCTTGAAGAACTTCTGCCTGACAGCTACCAGACGAAGGGCGTTTACAATCATTGCCCTTACACTGTGGAATGCCCTCCCTTCCAAGGCCGGCTGTGGTCAATAAAATGGTGAATCCAACAACCATGGTTGGGAGTGGGGTCATGGAGAATCCGTTGTGCAGTGCCCTACATTGCCCGGCTTACCTTTAACACTTAACTTTAAGATGATCCCACGGGGAAGCATCAACCACAGAACTCCCCCCATTCCTTCTGGTGCAACATGGGAAGTCTCCAGCATACACTGGTTCCATGCTAGTTGACCCATGGAGCCTCGTTGTAAGTTCATTTGCATTGTGAGAGGGAGTTAACGGGCTCCATGGGCCAACTAGTGCCAAACCGGCATATGCCACCAAACTAAGCTTTGTCTGATGAGGTCGTTTCACACTGTCTTAGCCAAAGAGGAAGAAAATAGAAAATCTCTTTGGAATCAGTCTTGCCAAGAACCCCAAGAATCCCCTATGGGAGGACCTTGGTAAGTCAGAGATGACGTGAAGTCAAACAAATTTAACAGCTTAGATCTCTTAATGCTTGATATAAGGACTGTCATGTAGCAGGGTTATGTGTTTTAGCCTTGAATTTTGAATCAAGATACTTATCTAATCTCGTTTTCCTTTTTTTCTTTTTGCAAATACCAGTGACACTTTCTGAAGCTGATTTAGGAACAATGCAAAAACAACCTTGATCTAAGCTGAAGAGCAAATTCCATTACCAGAAAAACTCAAGATATCTTCCTACTTCTAAACCCTGATCACATAACTGTGCTACACTTTTTGATTGTAGTAGATAAGCGTAATATATTACAAGATCCCAAAGTGGATGGTTAAAACAACATTAAATATTTGATGTCACTATTATATATTTTCAAGTCTACTGTGATTTAGGGTGACCTTATCCTAGAATATTTTGGCAAGAGTTACACACACGGGGGGTAGTTACTGTTTTCCTCTTAACGCTGGGAGAATGGGACTTACCCAAGGTCATCCAATGGGCATCCATACCTGAGCAGGGATTTTGATCCTTGGTCTCCTGGAGTCATACTCCAACATCTACATTACACTGGAAATAGCCATTAAGTGCTACATTTGATAACTATTTACTTAGTAAAATCCATTTGGAGCTCCTCCTTCTTCCTGAACGTAGCTGTTGACTTTATTAGCGTGATCTGCATGCATCTATTTTAGACAATAAAACTTGAAGGCTCATTAACTTGGAATGACCCAGCTGTGTTCAGTGCACAGGGGTCATTTCTTTACTAATGAGCCACTAAGCCAGATGGCTAGCCCCACAGTCGCCTAACTGCATTTTTGTGATTTAGATCTTTAAGCAAATTGCTTCTTGGGGATCGGAAGAGACAGACAGTGGCAGTGATGTGTGGGACTTTGTTTATAGGCGAAGAAAAGGGAAATACTCCATCTTTGGAAGACTCCTGCTTAGAAAACCAGGATGGCTGGTCTGTCATTTACACCAGCCATCCATTTAGTGTTGTAGAAAATTATAGCAGCATCATGGAAGGATTATTTTTTCTTTAATAACATTCTAGAAGTTTCCTAACTCACATATAAATCTGAAAAATGCCCCATTTAGGTAAAGGTTTTCCCCTGACATTAATTCCAGTCGTGTCTGACTCTGGGGGTTGGTGCTCATCTCCATTTTTAAGCCAAAGAGCCGGCGTTGTCCATGGACACCTCCATGGTCATGTGGCTGGCATGACTGCATGGAGTGCCGTTGTATGAGGGTTGAATGAAAAGTAATCCTTCCACCTTTTTAACTCCTCAACAGATAGCAGTACTGGTATGTGACAGGTACTGGCTTGTTCAGTAGACTCTCCTCTACAGTTCCATTTTGGCAGGAAGCCCTAGCATTGAATAGTTGTGTTGTTGAAGTGCGAAGTATGGAACCCTGCGCAGACGGTCAGTCAATGCGACTCAAGCAACGTGCAGTCATTGCATTCTTGATAGCAGAAGGTATCACCCAAATGAGATTCATCAGAGAATACAAGCTGTTTATCCTGATTGTGTTGATGTGAGTACTGTGCGTCGTTCGGTGGGTGAGTTTAAAGATGTTGAGGTGGGAACATCTGAGCTGTGTAACAAAGAGTTGAACGTCCTGTGACCACACAGTTCACATGCCACCACAGCAGAACTTTAGACCAGATCTCACCACCATACAGCATCCTCCATACAGTCCAGATTTAGCACCATTTTACTTCCATCTGTTCCTGATAATGAAAAAAAGATCTAAGGGAACATCATTATGCTTCTGATGAAGATGTTGGGAGAACTGTGAGACGCTGGTTGCGGAAACAGAGTGTCATCTACTTCTTCATTGGCAGAAATGTATCCAATTGTCTGGTGCTTATGTGGAAAACTGAATAGCGGTAGTTAAGGAGCACATTCTAAGGATTATTTCTGTGTTTGATTTATTAAAATATTCGCATCCAAACCCAAGTAACGAAGGTGGAGGCATTACTTTTCATTCAACCCTCGTTTTATGTTTATTACTATACTAGTGTTTTGCATAGTGCTTACTGGTGGTTATTAGGGCTTGGTAGGTTTGTCGGAATCTAACAGAAATTGGAATGTGTCAGAATAAAAGTTATTTTTTTACCGTAGTCAAAGAATTAAAGTTACCCAGAACTGGCGTCGCCATACCGAAGTTCCGTCCGCCATTATCGGAAAGGGCATCAGATCTGATTTCCACCCTTTTCCTGGAGCCTTCTGTCATTGGCTGGTTGGGTTCAGGTGATTTGCAAGCAGCACACTTTGGAAGCCAGGGGCCAAGATTTCCTTCTGATCGCCAAGGCTCCTCCAGATCTCGGCCCCTCCTCTTGATCAGCGCCGATTTCTTCCCTCCCTGTCCCCCAGTCCTAACTGGGTTAAAGAGATGCGTATCTGCCATTTAAAAAGGCATTCCAAAATTTCGGAATTCATCCAAATTTTGAAATTTTAATGGAAATATTCGGAAATCTATCAGATACAAAGCGCCAGCGCCCCCTAGAGCTGAAGCGAGTTTTGAAACTTTTTGGGGGGATCAAACAGCCCTAACATGCTGATATTTCTCCCTGAGAGTCTCTCACATATAATTGTAGAGGAAGATGTTGGCTAGCACCAGGCTAGAAAGATTTGGATTAGTGATATGGATAACATATGGATTGGTGAGGGTTTCTTCCTTTGCACTGAGATTTTACTAGTTTGATCATTCATAAAGAATATTTGTGAATAATCCATTATACTAAATCAGATGCTTATTCAAATCACTTTGGTTTGCCCTAGAGGTACTAAAAATACTTTTTGTCTCCGGGTTGCTAATTTTCTTTTTGGCGTCATTATGACATTATTACCATCAGAATCAGCCACTTACTTATTCAAAATTGTCTACATGTATACATTGTTAGCTGGAAGGATTCCCAAGCATGCTTGAAATGTGTAAAGTGTGGGCACGATCCCTCCAATACTTACAAATGTATGGATTTTCCATATCTTGTATTAATACCTAAGCAGACATGGAGTATATAAACATGGCAATAGAAAGCTGTTTTACATCTGGCTTTCCAAGCTGTCTGGTAAGGATCAGGGGGGAATTAATTCCATTGCACATTTTTTGGAAAAATGCAACATTTCCAGGTACTTTGAAAACTTGTAAAAAATAGATGGAAGTCTCCAAAATATATCCATTTAAGAGTTTGAGCTCTTAAAAATCTTGGTCTGAATCTTTGTGTGTTCAGTGATATTGGTGCTGAATTGTTTGCCACCTCCATTTTTCTTAGACCTTCCTCATTTTTTCATAGCTATAGGAAGGGTAAAGATCAGATAATTGGAATTTGATTCAGGAAGATGAAAGGGGAAATAATTGGCTCTTAATGGCCTTACTGTTTGAATCCTTAATGTAACCTTTCACTATGGTGAAACCTGCTTGAACCCTGAGAAGTCCTATGTCTCTCTACTCTGATTGCCTACATATATCATCAGGTATGGTGCTGTATTTGCATAGATATTTCTACTTCTACTGGGCTTGATAGCATTGGCCTGTGTGTCTGTGAGAGGCCTCTGCAGTTGTGTTTCCTTTGCCAGTAGGAACCTAATGAAAATCCTGTCACTCTTTGTCTGGAACTGGTTGAATGCAACCTTCAGAGATGAGGATCACAGCTGGATGCAACATTCTAAATTTGAGTGGGTTGCTTCCATGATTTCATCCTTTTGCTTGCCCAAAGAGCAAATGCTGAATTGGTCTACACCAGTTTGCTTTTTACAAGCACATGCTGTGTTCAAATACCAATACAAAATATGTTGGCTACTCAAAATGTATAAATCACATTCAGTGATGGGAATTTGTAGAATCCTTAAAATAGCAGCCAGATCTTGTGCTCATGATGACTTAACTGTGTTGGTTGTAGCTTTTGCAGTCATTCAAACACAACTGAAGTAGTCATTTTTCAAGGGTTATAGTTAAAATTTAGTTGGCAAAATGCTTTATGTTTTCCTATATTAAAATATTCACAGTGACATCAATTTGATAATGAGTGTAATGTTCAACATTACTCAAGACACCAGCAACTAATTGACTTCAAATGAAGAATGGCGGACTTGCTGTGGTTTCCATGGAATTTTAATTTCTCCTTTTTATATTATAGGAAAAACTAAAACTATTGATTCTATTGACCTCTAGAGAAACTGTTAACAATTCAGAATGGTTCCCAGCTGTTCTCACCTTGTTGTCTATACTTTCTTTGTGGGATCATTGTCATTTCTGTGACTCTTTTCAAGACTTTATGACACACAGCTGACAAAGTCTCCTTAAAACATAATGCATGAAGGGTTCAGTGAAATGGCAGCAGAAGAAAGATGACACCTGAATGTGAAATGCAACCTTTCCGTGTCACTTTGAGATAAAAGGAGTCTGAGTGGCACAACCAAACATAAACTGACTCAGGACAGGCTCCCTTAAAAAAAGAAAGAGAAGATAATATGGGCTAAATAAAGTGAGCACAGCGCTTTTCTTGATCTTTTATTTCACTTTAGTTTGACATTCTATTTCCTTTTCACTCAAACCAGTTCTCTGTTAGATATATATTCAAATTCTGTCTATTTCTGCTTCTTAAAAAATTACACAACTTTTCAGACTATGCACCTTAATTCTACATCCTGATTGCTGTGTGTGTGGTTTAATTGTTAAAGTGTTGACACTTCTTAGAGTGAATGATCTTTGTTTTACTTTTCTCCATATATAACAAAGGGACTCCCCCTTCTCTGGCCAGCTATTTTGAGATAGCCCACTATTATTTGATATCCCACCGCTGCTGCCAAAATATAAACACCCTTGCTGCTTGCCACCATAATATAGAAGGGAGATACCCCAATAGATGTTAAGAGTATCCCACTTTGAATCACTTAAATTGCAGAGGGTTTATTCTTCATTCTTTCTTTCCTTTATTTATATTCCACTCTTCTCACCCCGAAGGGGGACTCAGGGCGGATTTCAGGTACACATACTTAGCAGGCAATCCTTGCCATTTCTAAATACACACATATAGACGAACAGAGGCAAACTCTGGCCACTGGGGGAGCTGACACATTCATCACCTCTCAGCGTTCCCAGTGTCCGCATTCCTCAGCATTCCTGGAGTTCTTTAATGGCCTCATAATTCAGTCAAAATTTGCCTCCCCACTTAATGTGGTACCTTTATCTCCTACTTCTCAGATGCAACTGTCTTTCGGGCCGCAAACATTGACAACAGGCTACACTTAAAGGTCGAGCACCCACCTCGACCTGGGCAGGCCTCAAACTCATGACCTACTGGTCAGAGGGATCTTATGCAGCTGACACTTAGCCAGCTGCGCCACATTCCCGGTGCATTTAGGTTTATTACACGCTGCCACCAACTGTAGAACTCTTCTATAATCTCCTTTATGTGTGTAGTTTGTATGAGGCACGCAGAGGCTTTTGTTTGGTATGAACAAATAAAGATGTTTATTTACTTAGAGGAGGCACGAAAGCTTAATAGTTGCAGTATACAGTATATATATGTACAAGGTGTTTTGGTTTCAGAAGTAGTTCAGTGCTTGCATTACAGTTTCCAGTCAAAATCTTTAAACTGAGAAACTTTTAGTATTCCACTAAACAGTTCCCTCAAATTTATTATTTATTTACATCGTGTTTACCCCACTCTTCTCACCCCCGTAGGGGGACTCAGGGCGGCTAGCAATGGCAACAATTCGATGTCGCAATAAATTACAATTATAATAAGATAAAAACATATGATACCATAGATTAAAACAACATTAGTTAAAGTGTCATGAAGCCTTTTCCAGTTACAACAATCATCTGGTCTGATTCAATGTTCAGGTGCCATTATATCCATTAGCCAAAAGCCTGGTTCCATAACTACGTCTTCAGTTTTCTTCTGAAAGAAAGGAGGGAGGATGCCAATCTGACTTTGCTGGGGAGCGAATTTCATAGGCGAGGGTCACCACCGAGAAGGCCTTGCCCCTCATCCCCACCAGCTGTGTTTGCGAAGCTGGTGGGACCGAGAGCAGGACCTCCCCGATGGATCTTAGGCTACAAGGCATAACATAGAGGGAGATATGGTTGAACAAGTTAACTGGGCCGGAGTCATAAATACACACACACACACACACACACACACATATATACACACATGCACACACACACAAGCAGTAAGCAGTAAGTCTTTGTATGCCAGTTTTAATATTTGGGTATTAATGATTGTACAAACCTATGGTGATAAGTCTTCAAATTCTTTCTGATTTAAGTTGTTTTGAGTGTTTCTGACTTATGGTGACTCTAAAACAACACTTTCATAAAAAAAATTGAATTTGTTCAGTGGTGGTTTTTCCTTGGCTTTCTCCAAGGCTGAAAGTGTGCAACACACCTAAGGCCATCCAACAGTTTCCATGATCTAGTTGACATTCAAGTCATGGTCTCCCTGAGTCCTAGTCCAACATCCATGCCAATACATTATCTGAAGTCTTACACAAACAGCAGAAACATATTTTAAATGCTTTTAAAAAATGGAAAATGTCACAGGGTTTACAACATTTCCAATAGACTGTCTCCAGATAGTTTGTCCTGTTGAGAAAAAGCAATTTAGTGAGATTCCTAACGGTGGCTTTAGTGTACCTTTAGAAATAGTCACTGCTACAACTGCTAATCCTACTACACTATAGCGAAATCTGCTGAATATTTTCTTTTACCCTTTAACATTCATATTTAACCATTATTTAACCTTTAAACTATTTATATAATTTATATTTATTATTTAGATAGAGTATTATTATTTTTTTCTGATGCTTTGCCAAATTTCATTATGCCCAGTTTTTTACATGTAAGACAATCTGAGATATCTATGGTGACAATGATGTTTATTTATGTGCCATCTTTTCTCTCCACAAAGGAGACTTCAAAGTAGCATCTTACTCTTTATTTAAATGTGCTTCTTTTGAGTATTTTGAGTATATTTCAATGCACTTCTTTTGAGTCTCCCCCTTACATTGTATAATCTTTGCCAGCTAGACACTGCATTATTACAATTACAATACTATGAAACCACATATTCAGGTTTTATCATTTTTATCTGATAAGAACCTCAGAGCTAATTTATTAACTCTACAATTCAGAGAAATACAAATATCTTTGTCACAATCACCGACTTAGAGCTGCCCCTTTAACACACACACGGAGACGTAGCGAAGGCTAACTATGTTTATTAAGTAAAACAAAATCAAAAATGTAAATCAGTTATAGAGTTCATAAAATGAAGCAATCAGCACGAAGCTGCAGTTCAGTAAGAGAAACAAAGTTCCAAAAGGTCGTAGCAAAAGCAAATGGTCAAAGCTTGGTAAGGCTTCCGGATTCACTCCGGATCAAAACAAGGAATTCGCACCAATGCGAATTAGATGCAAGGCAAAGGTCTTGGTCCAAGGCGAGCCAAACTAGGCTCCAGGATTCACTCCGCTTCACACCCTTCAGATCAGATGTGGCCGGAGAACTGAGGATCAGTTCCCACGGGGCCGTTCTTAATCCCTCGGCCTGGAACCCCGACGATCTAGGGCCCGGCGTCTCCAGTCTCTACTTTCCGAACGGCGACGGTCTAGGGACAGATGCCAACTCCTCCTGCCCTCCTCTATGTCCCTTCGCCTGTTATGAGAACGGCCCCGCTCTACCAGTTCAGTATCGCTATCTCCTTGAGAAGCATCCTCCCCCGGAGATTCCCAGCCGCTAGCCTCCATCTGCTGCTCGGCCAGCTCTTGGGAACCTCGGCCGTTTGGGAATTCATAACTATCTGTTTCACTGCCTCCCATGTCCACCTGGCCTGCTCCTTCCCCGAGAGAACGCTCCCACTCAGGATCCCAAGCTAAACTCTCTACAGGTGACTGGGGCAAAGGCACTGCGGACCAATCTTGCTCTGGGCCTTCTAACTCATCCTCCGAGTCCCCTCTAGCCTGTGCGGGTCCCAATGCCACCGGGACCCCCGGCGCCTCACCCCCCCCCCATTGGCACGAACGGGCCCATGGGTGCTACAATCTTCTAGCCTAGATCTTAGATGTGGGAGGACAGAGCTTTCAAGCTTCCTGTTCCTCCAGCTCAATGAATATTGCCTTTAGCACCATAAATTCCCAGGAAAGAGGACTTTGGTCCACTTCACTCTTCATAAAACAGACTTCCGATTCTTCCTATTTGCTTCCTCCTTGTTGCCTTTCTCTTCTATGCTATTTATATAACGGCCACTAAAGTTGGAATATATTGCATATCCCTCATCCATTTCTGAAATGAATAATGTTCAGGTGAAGTGACACAAGGACAAACCTGCAGAGTTCCCACTTTTGTAGAGGCCCCCACAGAGCCATAATTTCAACATTGTGCTTTTCACAGTGTTATGGAACATATTTACCTCTCATTTTGCTTTATCCCACTTTGTGCCACATTCCCTTTCCATAGATTGTAATCACATGTTGTTGAAACATTTCCATAATGTACCACTGTAGACTTTCTCTGCTGTTTATCCAGTGGCATGGAAGAATAGCTTGCTATTGACTTTATGTGCCTTAAAGTTGACACCTACATATGATTGCATTATCACAGGATGATTTCAGAGGAGATTTACCATTGCTTTCCTTTAAGGTTGAAATAATATGACCCATGTTCACTCTTGGAGCCCCCGGTGGCGCAATGGGTTAAACCACTGCTCTGCTGAACTTGCTGACCGAAAGGTCAGTGGTTTGATTCTACGGAGCGGGGTGAGTTCCCGCTGTTAGCCCCATCTTCTGCCAATGTAGTGTCAGGAACCAAAAGTTCGAGGCCATGGGCATTCGATCTTGAGTTCCAGCCAGCGTTCACAGCAGATAAAGAACCAGCTGCAAGCCTGGGAAAGGAGAGCCGTTACGCTTGGCGCCAAACACTAGGGGGCGTTGACACTTAGATTGATTGATGGGATTATGAATGTAAGATGTATATAAGAAATGCAATGTACTGAGATGCCATTCCTGGCATCAAACGTCTTGGGCTTCATGCAGTAAACGTATTGGATGGCATCCAGCTTGTCTCGGAGTCATTTCTTGCGTGCTGAAATGGGACCCTGAAACGTAGTAGTTCAAAAACATGCAAATGTGAGTAGATCAATAAGTACTGCTCTGACAGGAAGGTAATCGTACTCCATGCAGTCATGCCAACCACATGACCTTGGAGGCACCTATGGACAACGTCTGCTCTTCGGCTTAGAAATGCAGATAAGCACACCGCCCGCCCCCCAGATCGGACACAACTAGACTTAATGTCAAGGGGGAACCTTTACCCTTTTACTATGCTCACTCTTGCGTTTCCATGATTCTACAGGAAATCTGAAACCTCTACACCACATTGGGTCTCTAAGGGTGCCAGAAGCTTGCAAATTAATATCACACCATGTTTTAGTCTCCTAAGCCTGTCCTTTGTATCTTTGGGTGAGTAGCTTTGTCTGTAAATTGAGTGCCCACTTTCAAGGAAATAAATTCCACTGAAATATCAGTATTTAGTTGTTTTTAGGAATCTTGAGGAAAAAAATTGTGGAGAACTCAAATGCTTGCTCTGGACCTAATGTGTTATTTGTCTATTGCCCATGAAAACATGATGTATTTGCTTGTAGATTTTAGATCTGCTCCCTTTTCATTACCGGGCCCTTCAATCTATCTTTGTGTCATTGGAAGATCAATCTTGTGGCTGGGGTGGAGGAAAACATGCACTGCAGCCAAGCTCATGCATATTTACAGTTGAGTAAATTAATACAACCCTGCTTTCCCTTTCATTTCTGTTTGTCACTCTCATTTGAGACAAGGTTAGTACTGTCTTTCATTTAGTGTCCACTTTCTAAAGAGTAAATTTCATTGAAAGACTAGTATTTAGTTCATAAGATTTCACTGTAAAGCTGGAATGCTGGAGTCAATGCTACTGCTCGGTTCAGTGATGCTTCCAAATCCCAGTGCAATCCAGTACTTAGAATGATGATATATCATGAACATCCACAACAGGAAGAATCAGAAGTAGTCAGAAATGTTTCCCATTTTGAAGAAAAAGATGCAGCATAAAGAACTGTCTAATATGTCTTTCTTATAATCCAAAAGCAGTTTTCAGCCTTTGGTTCTCCCAAGTGTTTTGGACTTCGACTTTCAGAAATCCCAGCCAGTTTACCACTGGTTAAGGTTTGTGGTGCTCCAAGAAATACTCGTACATATATATTTTAAGTAATAACACCTAATTTCAAACTCCTCATTCCGTATTTCTTTTTATACTGTCATATTAGTTCTCTTTCCTTCATTTTCTTGCTTATGTATTTGTTTCTATTTCCAAACATGTCTTAGTTTGGTGGTGGGAGTTCTTGCTCTTCACACATATATCCTGAATCGTATCGGCCAGAAATGTGTGTGTGAAAGATTGAAATACGTTTTTGACCAGGTTCTGGTTAATTAAACTCTTAAGCTCTTACATGCAGCTCAATAAAATCCCACATTTTCTTTTTTGAACTGGGATATATGGCAGTGTGGACTCAGATAACCCATTTCAAAGCAGATATTGTGGGATTTTCTGCCTTGATATTCTAGGTTCTATGGTTGTGTGGAAGGGCCCTTCGTTCCTATGTTGCACACCTATGAAAAATGAGACCAAGAAGACTTGAAGTCATTTTGAGAAATAGATAATAATTAGTTTATTTAAAGTTCCACCACTTTTTCTAAAAAAAGAAATCCCTACTTAACGTCGGGTGTGGGGCTCGTGAAACAAAAGGGTCGACTCTGAAACAGTTTATGGTCCCTGGTTTATTTTAGTGTGTGATCACAAGGGAAGGATAGTTAAGGACAGAAATGTAATTAGTATTCTTTCAGAAAGAGTAATTATGATGGCACTTTATCTCCATGATATTCATTAGCAAGAGGAAGTATTAGCAAGATGATGAATCATGCATCCTCTTTTCTATTGCAAAAATTATAGAGATTTGTCACAACAGAAGTTACATGTGATGATTGCAGAACTTTGCAGTTAAATTCACTCACAAGGAAATAGTGCAAATTTCATTAATGCTTGCTTACTTTATTTACTTAGGCAATCCCTCATTGTCCTGACTATGATGGTCCTCCAAGTGTAGTGTCTTGGCGGCGGGCCTGTAGATGGCTGTGGAGCCTTATTCTTCACCCGCGTGTTCTCCTGCCCTGAGGATATCGGTTTCCAGATGAAAGGTGGTCTTGGTCAGGGTTGGCTTGATGTGCCTTCCTCTTGGCATGTTTCTCCCTTTTGCCCTCCATTCGTGCCTCTTTGAACTCCACAGCACTGCTGATCACAGCTGACCTGTAGTTTGAGCACTCAATGGCCAGGACTTCCCAGTTTTATGCCACAGTTCTTAAGGTTAGCTTTAAGCCCATCTTTAAATCTCTTTTCCTGGCCACCAACATTAAGTTTCCTGTTCTTGAGTTGGGAGTATAGTAACTTCTTTGGAAGATGATCAGGCATTCAGACAACGTGGTCAGTCCAGCGGAGTTGATGGTGTAGGAGCTTCACTTTCATGCTGGTGGTCTGCCTGTCTTCCCAATTGATTTGCAGGATTTTTTGGAGGCAGAGAGAATTGTTCCAGGAGTTGAGTGTGACATCTGTAGACAGTCCATGCTTTGCAAGCATATAACAATGTTGGGGAGACAATGGCTTTATAAATAAGCACCTTGGTATCCCAACGGACGTCCTGATCCTCAAACACTCTTTGCTTCATTCAGAAAAATGCTGCACTTGCAGAGCTCAGGCAATGTTGTATTTCAGTATGTTGACTTCTGTGGAGAGGTGGCTGCCAAGGTAGCGGAAAAGGTCAACATTTTCTAATGTTACACCACTAAGTTGTATTTCTGGCATTGGAGAGGGATTGGCTCCTGGAAGAGCATTTTAGTTTTCTCCATGTTCAGTGAGAGGCTGAACATCTCATATCCTTCTGCAAAGGTGTTTAGAGTGGCTTGTAGGTCTTCTACTGAATTCACATTGACTACATTATTATAATATATGCAATATTGGGTTACAATACATACCACGTTAGGATTCATCACTGACATAACCTTACCAATGAGGGTAAAGTGACCTAGAAGGTGATTGGTCAGTGGTCTAGACGTGATCGTAACGTGGTATGTATTGTAACCTAATATTGCATATATTATAAAGGGTCTTTTACTATGTTAGCTTTTATTATCATTGTTATCACTTGATTCTTACAGAAAGGACACGGAAATGTACTAAAATGAAGCCTTGATAAAGCTCCGTAGGGAGCGAAACAGATTTTAGTGGCCAGAATACCCGTGAATAGATCACGCCGTCGGCTTCCTGTCATCCCGGATTATCCTAGAGTATGGATTGAGTACTCTTCATTGTCCTATCTTTCTTGTGGATTTATCGTTACGGACTTTGCACTATTGAAGAGATTATATTTCGCCGCTTTAAACCTTTTGGGGATATATATATATATATATATATATATATATATATATAAAACTCTTCTCACTGATGTTGGACATTGATTTATTGGGACTCTTCATTCTCTGGAGTATGCGTTATTGGTCCTAACTTCATATTTATAGTATGTATTGTGCAGCTCTGTTTCTACCATATATTTTCAAATTATAGTATATATATATTTGAATTGTGCTGACTTCCAGTTGTTTTGTAGTTTGTCAGACCCTTGCTTTGTTGTTAAACGAAATTAAATAACTTGCCATCTGTCCAACAGATGATTTCCACTCCAATGTAAAGTTTCCCATAAAAACATGAAGTATCATAGTGTTGAAGATGGAAAATAAGGTTGGGACAATAACACATCCCTGTTTGACACCTGATTCCACCTTAAATAGGTCACTTTGGAAACCATTGCTGTTCAAGACTGTTGCCATCATGTCATACTATACAGTAAAGTTACAAATAAAGAAAATGTAAATAAAGAAACGTCATGTCAATGGAGAGCATAGCTGAAAGCATTTCAGTCAAATATTTATTATGATGACAGGTTTTACCAAAGTTCTGCTGTTCACTTGGACTCTTATCAATAGCTGCAGAAACTTAAGCTAAACAAGGATGGTTGTTCTTTCCTGCTTCTAGGAGCCAAATCACAGCACAACAAGCTGTCAGTAAACTTTTCTAAAAGAAACTCTTATCCAGTCTTCACAGATTTTTATTCCAAGACATTAAAAAAACAAACAAACATGAGAAATCAAAATCCTCGAGTGTTCTTGCATAGGAGTTGGAGTCTTAGATACTGAGTTGAGATCTCATATTGAGATCTTTGGTCTTCTTACACTATTTTATATGCCTTCTAGATATTATCAAGATTCAACCATCCAATTATTTCAGAATCAGATTAAATATTTCCTCTTATCCTTGATCAACAATATTATTTAACCATTTCAGTGTCAGGTTATTAAAGGTGAATCACATATGCAAATGGGTTTATACACTCAAACAACTTTCACACCAAAAAGGAGAAAAGAAGGGAAGGTAATTATTATCAAGTGGCTATTTCAGCTACAGATCTATAAATTTCCCCTATTGTGGTCCAACATTTCATGTATCTGATAGAGCCCTTGATTGAGTTTCTTCTTGGATTTAAATATTGGTAACAAAGAATTGGGCCTTTCAATATATGACATACATGTGCTTGATTTCTTAGTTCTCAACAGGTGGAACTTTTAAAAAAATGCATTATGCTGCATACATATTTTCCAAGCCATGTCCACAGGAGCAAGCTGTTTTGCACTGGGCTTTCACTTGATAGTCAAATCTGAGAGCGATATGCCTCATTTATCTGCCAAACATGGAGAGATTCAGAGTGATACTTCTGTCATTTAACACTGTCAAAAATGATGTATTTTCTTACATCTTGAGAACTGCAGAATAGCTAAAGTTGCAACTATGGTGCTTGGCTGAAAGTTAGGAATAAGTGCCACAAGGCATACAGATAGGAGGAGTAGGTATGGTAGACCTTACTTAGAGCATGGATTGGTGGAAGTCTGTTGAGGTGGAATGACAGCAATTATTCATCCTGATTTCTAGCACTGTTGCTCTCAGAGAAATGGTGAAAAGGAGGAAATGTACAGATATTTGAAGTTGCTGCTTAGCAATGAATAAAGCAACTCTCTCTTATTTCCTTTGTCAAGTAGATTTGGGGGTCCCTGAAACCTAAAAGAAGAAAGATGAAGGAGATACAAATCAAAGCATACTGAAAAGTCTCCCTCTTTTTTTGTTATTGCCTATCCAAGAGCTCTTTCAAAACATGGAAGTAAAACAATTGTCCTGTGCTAAGGCAATTTCTGTAGTTTTAATTCAAAACTAATATTTCCATGTTGTGGTTTTCCTCTCTTCCATGTGCCTCTCAAATGCTTGCCATGCATTTTGTTTTGGGATAGGTAATATGGCAAGGAGCTGTTGGTGGCCCAGTGGATTAAACTGCTGAGCTGCAGAATTTGCTGTTTGAAAGATTGCAGGTTCAAATCCAGGGAGCGGCATGAGCTCCTGCTGTTATCCCCAGCTTCTGCCAACCTAGACGTTCAAAAACAAATGTGAGTGTCAGACTGTAAAGATATAAGAACATAAGAACATAAGAAGAGCCATGCTGAATCGGACCTCAGCCCATCTAGTCCAGCATTCTGTATCACACAGTGGCCCCCAGTTGTACATCTCGAGCAGAAGGGAGGGCAAAAATGTTTCTTATTATCTGTTTCTTTTGGTTTATGTGCTGTAGTAGTACTACTGTAGGTGTGTCTGAATAGGTGCAGCTGGGTTTGCCTGACTCCAGTAGGGTGTGGCAGCTGTTTTTGTATAAATCTCCTTTGTTACAGATTGGGTTAGGCTTTTGGCTTTTGCAGTTTCTTACTGTCTATGCTGGCTATTGTGCTGGCTGAAGTTCCTGGCTGATATACTACTGTGATCCTGGAATACTGGAATGCTGTAGACTGGAGAAATTCATTTAAATGCTGAAATGCTGAAGCCTGGAGAAATGGATTCCTATACTGCTGTAATGCTGTAATTTGGAGAAATGCATTCGTAAACTGCTGCAATGCTGAAATGGTAACAGGGATGCTGGGAGTTGCAATATTGTGTGAGTTAACACAGAAGCCTGTTACTGAAGAATGTACAGACTGTTTATTGAAAGAGCATGTTGCTGCTTTTTTGTTTGTTTGAAGCTATATTAGTAAATTAAAGTTTTTGCCTGTTTTTTATATATGAAGACAAACTTTGTTCTTTCTGCTTCTGTTTGCTCAAATACCCATTAACCACCTCCTTCTGATTTCTCTGCAACTGTGGATATAGAGGATTATATGTCCCATTATCCCATCATCCAACCGACAGTGAGAAGATCAATAGGTACTGCTCCAGCGGGAAGGTAGTGGCACTCCATGCAGTCATGCTGGCTATATATGACCTTGGGGGGTGTCTATGGACAACACCAGATCTTTGGCTTAGAAATTGAGATGAGCACCACTCCCCAGAGTTGGACATGACTGGACTTAATGTCAGAGGAAAACCTTTACCTTTAATATGGCACTATAATCTCATCATCATATTAGCAACAGTGGAAAGATGCTTCTGAGAACATAAATTAGCTTCCAATGCCTTGGTGCAGAGTCTGTGACACAAGTAAATTTGCATTAAAATTAAACCAAATAAACTCCCTTCCCAATGAACACAGTTCTTGGAAGGTTTGGAGGAAGAGGCATAAAAATGTAAGATAGTCTTGAAATCACAAAGAGACCTCTGGCTGTTAAATTTCCCACATAATCAATATATTGGCAAAGCTAATGTTTTACTGCTATGGAAAAGTAATTTTCACTTTCATAGTCCAGGTATTGCTGTCACTGGTTATTGCCACATTTGCCTTTTCATTGTGTGTATTGTTATAGGTGACAACATACAACCTATTTAGAAATTCAGTATTCACATTTGTTGTTTGTTTGTTCTGGAGTGCCATGTGTTGATTTGTTAGGCATGTCTCCTGCATTCACGTGTTGACTTTCAATTTACACATCAAATTGCTTCTATAAATAGACCTTGGATGCTGGAAATAATTGTGTGTACATTTTTGTCCCTGTGCCATTTTAAGTATTTTAGCGGAGTACAAAGTAAATGTGTTGCTTGAGCATTTCTCTCTTATAGCACATTTTTTATGGCAGTTTTGTTCCCTGTGAAGTTACTTTGAGTTACTGTAGCATAAATGTTCATCTCGTTTGCGTCTCTGTTTGTTGCTTTGATGAATGTTAAACTCTGAAACTTGGATCCAGCCGGTCTCACCTTATCCTCAGCTGTGGCGAAACACCACCCACTTTCTCATACTTCCCTTTCTCTTGATATTTAACTTTATTCTCTGCCATCTGGACTTTTCAGTTGGCACTAGCAGTACAGCATTTGGAATCAGACTGAGTTGACAATGAGAAAATGTTTTGTTTGATTTTATTCTGTACTTTCAGAGAAAAAGCTCAAAAGCTAAGAGGGGCGAAGATTGAATGGAAAGTAATGCCTCCACCTTCGATACTTGGGTTTAGATGGAAATATTTTCATAAATCAAATGCAGAAATAATCCTTAGAATGTGCTCTTTAACTACCACTAATCCACATAATCACCAGACAATTGGATACATTTATGCCAATGATGAACAAGATTTCTGAAGCCGTCGTGGAAGAAGTCTGTGCATTTTCATTTCAGGCGTCAGCATCCTGTGTAGTATACCCATCATGCCCAGATCTTCCGATAGCCAAGCAAAGCAATAATTTGATCCACATGTTCTTGTGAAATGCCAATTATGCTTGAAACTTCTCTCTCAGTGATACGACGATCATCCTGAATCAATCTGTGAACCTTTTGCTTGTGAAACTCAGTAGTTGCTGTCACAGGATGTCCAACTCTTTACTTGTCATGCAAGTCAGATGTTCTGACCTCAACATCTTTAAACTTACTTGCCCAGTGACACACAGTACTCACATCAACACAATCACCACAAACAGCTTGCATTCTCTGATTAATCTCCTTTGGGTGACACCTTCTGCTGTCAAGAATTCAACGACTGTGCATTGCTTAAGTCGCATTGACCAACCGTCTGTGCATACTTCGCAATTTAACAACACAACTGTTCAATGCTAAAGCTTCCCACTGAAATGGAACTGTAGAGGAGAATCTACTGAACAAGCCAGTACCTGCCCCAAACTAGTACTGCCATCTGTTGAAGAGTTACTAAGGTGGAGGCATTACTTTTCATTCAACCCTCATATATCTGGTGTGTGCATTTTTAGTGCATAAAGTCATTTGCATGTTAAATTTTGCAGTTTTCATTAACTAAATGATACACTGGTTTCCTTTAAAGTACTATAGTGATTCAGAAAGAATGGCTGGTATGGTCATAAGTTAGTTGGCTTCTTAAGCATATTTAAAATTCCAACTGTGTGTATCCTGTGTCCTTCCAATCATTGTGCCCACTCTTTTCTTAATGTCCTTTTTCATGTTGACCATAATATGACTCTTGTAACAAAGTAAAAGCTAGTCTTCCCTTTCACCTTTGCTGTCGAGGAACACTTCCATTTAGAGAATGATGTGAACTAAGGGGCTAAGGCCATGTCTACATCCGTCAATTAATCTAGAACTAGTCTATAATATTATGCTCCAGACTGAGCATATATTGGTCCTGATGGCAAACACAAGCAATGCCATGTTAGTGTCCAGCCAAGATGAAACCACATTAGCCCTGTTGGGGCATCAATTTGTCTGCTTCTCTTCACTTATAACTTTGAGTAAATGCCTGGCCAATGGCTATCATGTCATAACAGGGCACCTAGATAAAGAGCAAGGAGGGGTTACAGCAAAGCCCTCTGTCTAGCTAATCCTGCAGGCACCTCATTCTAAAAAAACCAAAAAACACAAACACTTTGGATGTAACCATTTGAGCACTGTCATAGAAATGAAATGTTCCCTACTTTCTTTGGAAAGCCACATGGTAACCTCGTGCCGGAATTGGTTTCTAAACTGAAGGATAATTTGATCCAGAAATCGAAATCAGTTCTTCCTTTTTAATGTATTCATAAATTCAACTGATAAGAACATGGAAACAGATCTTTTTGATTTATGATTCCTCTTCCCTCACCATTCAATACCTTTGGCTTGTGAGACTGTAGAAATATCAATATGTCCAGTGTTTTTATTATCATTTTGCACACTCACCTTTATGAATCATTTATCAGAGGGATGGCATGTGAGTAGCTCATATATCTGTTGTAGGTCACCATTTTGACATTACTTTCTGAAATGGTTACTTCTTATTTTACAGGGTCATCGTTAATATCCTGCTCTGTTAGAAGTTTTAATATCAGGTACATCAAAATATGGGCCCTGTGGTCGAGCAGTGAGTTAAACCACTGAGCTGCTGAACTTGCTGACTGAAAGGTTGGCAGTTCAATCTGGGGAGTGGGGTGAGCTCCCTCTGTTAGTCCCAGCTTCTTACAGCCTAGGAGTTCGAAAACATGAACATGTGAGTAGATCAATAGGTACCACTTCTGCAGGAAGGTAACTGCTCCATGCAGCCATGCTGGCCACATGACCTTGGGGGTGTCTACAGACAATGCTTAGAAATGGAGATGAATGTTGGAGTATGCAAGAAATCGGTTAGTGTGTGTGTCAACTGTAAAATAATATGCATGAAGCGAATTAGTTGAGCTTTGTACAGGAGGAGTGATGGCTGAGCCTGGGACTCTTGGGTACTGTTAAATTTTTGCTCAGGCTTGAGCTGTGCATGGGCTCAGAGAGAAGCACAGGAAAAGAGAGGATGAAGCAGAGAGAGACAGAGTTTGAAGTGTGCTCTCATGAATTGATGAAGGAGTTTATCCACATAGACAAAGAAATATAATTTTAAAACTCTCATAAAATGATATTATGTGAGGTGGTGTAACTGATCACAATGTACACATGTTGTTCTCAACTACAAAGAGTAAACTACTTGTTCTTTATTTTTCATCTGCATGACATTTTCTTTCTCTGGCAAGGCAGATCAAATGTGAACTACACTTGGTTTATTTTTACTGTACGCCACAATGAGCACTACCCCCCCCCCCCCGAGTTGGACACAACTAGACTTAATGTCAGGGGAAACCTTTACCTTTACTTACATCAAAATATACCATAGATAACTTTGCGTGTGGGTGGGGGGAGGTAGGTATGTTCTTGTGTGTGAGAGAGAGAGGGGGTGGTCTCTCATATGTATATAATGCTACAGCTAATGAACTCTCTATTTACAGAAATGAGATACACACTAATACTAGGATGTTGTAGTTGAGGGCTGTGTGGTCCATGGCTTACAAGACCACATGCAACTCTTGCATCTTTTCTCCTGGAGGAGAATTGCATTCCTAGAAATAGAGCTCTTTCTTCAATCTAAACACATTGTTCCTAAGAGCTTTGTTTTCAAGTTTGCAAAATCAGAAATTGGAGTTTCCAGTCATCCCCCCCCCAAATGCAATGGGCTGCTGTGGTTTATGGAGTCCCATGAGTGTACAGAATGGCCTACGGACCTGCTGAGGTTGTCCGGCCCTGAAGTATTTGTTGGCTTATAAATTGTGTTAGAATTAGGGAAGTTGAAGTGGTATCCTCCATCTTAATGGGATTTTGAGAGAGAGAGAGAGAGAGAGAGTCTTTAATTAGATGTGCATGACTCTGTGTGCTGTACTATATGTTTCGTGTTGCCACCTTGATATCTGTTCTAGTGTAGCTTTTTTATGTCACTAGCAGTATTGCTCGAGCATCATTGCTACCTGCCTTCTTCCTCCCATCTCCAGATCTTACAATGTTTCAATGGCAACATGACTCTTTTGACTGCACTTTCCTTCCTTCCTCCCTTCCCCTCATATCCATATCACCTTACTTTCCTAACAACAGCCAGTCATTCATCTAGCAATAGCTCATCTAATGACATCACAGAAGGCCACTTCACTTTAACACTTTAACAACATTTGTGGTAAAAACATACTTGCATACTTGTATATTTTAACACACACACATATATAATTTCTGAAACATTTTACTATCTTTTGTGCAGAAGAGAGTAATCTCTCTCTCTCTCTCTCTCTCTCTCTCTCTCTCTCTCTCTCTCGCGTGCGTGCGTGTGTGTGTGTGTGTGTGTCAAAATGCAACCACCTCGCTCCCCACACTAGAGTTCACTTAGTAAATGCTGAGTGCTTAGTGCACAGGTGGCTGTTTAGTCACCCAAATTGAACTTTGTGGATCCTGATTAAGGCAACTGGAAATACAAACTTGTAGCCTTCAGCTACAAACTTTGACAGCTCTGATTATATGTGGATGTTTTACTTTAAATGAATGTCATGGCTAAATCTTCCTTGCTTCTTTTGTTCTGCAAATGATTTTGTATTCAGTCTCTATGACAGATATTGATGTATTTCAAGAAAGAAATATCTTCTGCAACTAGGACTAAAAATTCAATGATTTTCAGCAGACTTTCTGAAGATAATAAAGTAATTTATCTTTGTATGGGGATTACAGACAGCCTTTGAAAGTAAAAAAGAGAGGTGGGCGGGAAGGGGGGAGATAGAAAGAAAATTGCTTCAAATTAAAAGAAACACCTCTAAAAGGATGGCATTTGTAGCCATTTGCATTAATATTGTTTCACTGGAAGTCTTTCCATTCTTGACATTTGTTTAATATACTGGTCTTTTAATTATGAATATTGATTTCTTAAAGTATTTTAACCCATCAGTAGTTCTTAAGATGTGACACCATTAATAACAATTTATAAGTCTGCATTTGTAACAAGTATTACATTTGTGTGTGTGGGTATGAGCATTTCAGGATGCTGAAAATCCAACTGCTTTTCCCAAGTGCAGCGCCAGAGACATAAAACGTCATAGTAAATATGTGGCTTCAATTTGTTTGCCCAAAGAGCATTACAATCCCCTTAAGACGTCCATCAAACTATCCAAAGTGGATGATGTTCCTTCCCACCAGTGTTGCAGATGAGTAAAGTTTATTATTTATTTATTTACATCATTTATATTCATTTATATTCTGCCCTTCTCACCCCGCAGGGGACTCAGGGCGGATCACAATGCACATATACAGGCAAACATTCAATGCCATTTGACATACAACATATATAGACAGACAACGAGCTACACAATTGGTCGGGAGCTCACCCCGACCCGGGCAGGCCTTGAGCTCATGACCTTCTGGTCAGTAGAAATCTTATGCAGCTGACTCCCAGCCAGCTGCGCCACATTCCCAGTGTAAGTTGCCATTGAGATTTTTTTTCATGTCAAGAGTGACTTCAGAAACTGCAAGTCACTTCTGCTGTGAGCGAATTGGCCGTCTGCAAGGACGTTGCCAACCCAGATGTTTTGATGTTTTACCATCCTTGTGGGAGGCTTCTCTCATGTGCCCACATAGGAAGCTGGAGCTGACAGAGGGAGCTCATCCACACTCTCTCCGGATTCGAACCTGTGATCTGCCAGTCTTCAGTCCTGCCAGCACAAGGGTTTAACCCACTGCGCTGCCAAGGTCATACCCACAGAGGTGTATATTATCTTTTGTTTCTATTGACAAGTTTGGACATTTGAAATCTTTCCTCCAAACATTAATATCTGAAAGGCAATCTGCTCTACAGTCTTTCCTTCTGTTCTACAGTGTGCTCATTCCAATTTTTTAAAACCATCCATAGAATTATTTAATGACTAAAGGAATTCTAACCCTTGAGAGGACCTTTTCATAGACTTCTAGAATCATAGAGTTGGAAGAGACCTGGTGGGCCATCCAGTCCAACCCCCTGCCAAGAAACAGGAAAATTGCATTCAAAGCACCCTGACAGATGGCCATCCAGCTTCTGCTTGAAAGCCTCCAAAGGAGGAGCCTCCACCACACAGAGAGTTCCACTGCTGAACAGATCTCACAATTAGGAAGTTCTTCCTCATGTTCGGTAGAATTTCCTTTCATGTAGTTTGAAGCCATTGTTCCACATCCTAGTCTCCAAGGCAGCAGAAAACAAGCTTCCTCCTGCCTCCCTATGACTTCCTCTCACATTTTTATACATGGCCATCACGTCTCCTCTCAGCCTTCTCTTCTGCAGGCTAAACATGCCCAGCCCTTTAAGCCGCTTCTCATGGGGCTTGTTCTCCAGACCCTTGACAATTTTTGTCACCCTCCTCTGGACACATTCCAGCTTGTCAACATCTCCCTTCAATTGTGGTGACCGGAATTAGACACAGTATTCCAGGTGTGGTCTGACCAAAGCAGAATAGAGGGGTAGCATGACTTCCCTGGATCTAGACCAGGCCCGGGCAAACTTCGGCCCTCCAGGTGTTTTGGACTACAACTTCCAAAATTCCTAACAGCCGGTAGGCTGTTAGGAATTGTGGAAGTTGTAGTCCAAAACACCTGGAGGGCCGAAGTTTGCCCGGGCCTGGTCTAGACACTAGACTACTGAGTCTGTAGATTCCCTCAGAAAGAAGACATTTTCTGGAAGTAGATAATGCAATGCTAGCAGTTTCCCCAGATGTGATATATATTTCTCTGTATGACGTATTTACATTCAGAACAAGTTTGGCTGCTTTACTTCGTGTGCCTTTGCCAATTTGTTAGGCAGAGTGGAAATTAGATGTTTTCAACACATAATTTGATTAGAGTGGAGGTACTCATTAACTAATTCATTAGTTATTTATTGCAACCTTTTTCTTATTTATCTGTGGCATTATTGTCTTAACGAGGCTGTGAATAGTCTTCAAAACTCTCTGAAGAACAAACAACTGGAAACCTTTTAATGTTGGTGGAATGGGAGTCTAACAGAACAAATGAGAAAATAGTGTTTGCCTGAGACAGTGTCTTTTGAGGAGGATAAGGCTTTCATCTCACAGTTCTTCACTACACAAAACAGGCAAGGTTATATTCTAATACGCCAGAGGGAGAGCTTGCTCTGAACATTAATCCATCTCTGTGCATTAATCTACCATGCAGCCAGAGGTTCTTTATCTATTTTCTAACAGGAAAAAACTCATTCATTTTATCTACTGTTTAGACCTCAGATAAGGGTAATGTATGGAGAACATGACTTCAACTTAGGGTAGAATATTTCACCTGAGTCTGCGTTTTAATCTATAATAAACTCCACTAAAATAACCTCTGCTAAAATATCAATGAAATAGTACTGTTCTTTAAGGAAACTTGTCATATTTTGGCCAAACACACCCAAATTTATTTGAGGAGGCCTGCAACATGAAGCACAAATACCCAGTTGTAAAAGCAGGAAACAGTTATTTACTGCATTTTAATGTTCTCGGGTTTTGATTGGGTTTTTTAAAAATCAGGACCAACTTGCAAGTTGCTTCTGGTGTGAGAAATGGCCATCTGCAAGGATGTTGCCCAGGGGACGCCAGATGTTTTGATGTTTTACCATCCTTGTGGGAGTCTTCTCTCATGTCCCCGCATGGGGAGCTGGAGCTGACAGAGGGAGCTCATCCATATTCTCCCAGGATTCGAACCTCCAAACCTGTCGGTCTTCAGTTCTGCTGGCACAAGCGTTAAACCAATTGCGCCACTGGGGACAGTGGGTTACTGGTATCTCAGATACTGGTATCTAATAGGTTCATCATGTGATCCATGATTACCAGATATGGCTTTGAAGGGATTATTAGAGCTGCACATCATAGAAACCAGTGACATACGGTACCACAGGGACTCACATGACCAATAACATCAGTGCCATCTAGAAGGGCATGATTTCATCCTCCCCTTCTCTTGAACTGATGTAATTCCGTTTGAATTGCTTTTGTACTTTAAACTCAGTTTGCAGCTGTTCAAGTAAACCAAACACAGAGGAGGAAAGTTAGAGGAGGAGGAGAGATAATGGGCCATTTTAAAAACAGCTGAAAGATTGGGAGAACAGAAAATCAATTAAGCCTTAACTTTGTTAAATTGGAAGGTAGGAAATAGTTGCAACAGGTTGCAAACCACACATTAAAGAAGGTAAACAATATGGCTGTTCGAACAACCCTCCCACATTTTGGATGAAAATATTCAAGTCTTCCTAGTGCTTTACTGATTTCATGAAAGAGATGCCGTGAAATACCACTCCCGCTACATTCCTGTTTGCATGAAATAGATTTTCAGCGTAAAGTATTTTAAAAGGGTAGCATACTCTGTAATAACAGATTTAAAAGAACATGTTCACAAGACTTATCTTGGCACTTAGAAGGTATGATAGGAAGCAGTCCGGAGTTGTGATTTTAGTTTTATGTTCTGCTGCTATTTCTGAATTCAAACAGCTGAAACTAATGCTAGATCATATAGCTGTTAACATTTTATACTTCTTGAGATATCTTTAAAGACGAATATTCACAATATGGAGGTAAATGTTTGGATGCTAGCTGAAAGACATATTAATGGTGGGCACTGGGATGGGAAATGTGTGCATTTGTCTTGTCATGGCCTATGGAATGTGAAATTACTTCCCTTCTGCTCAGTCATGAAGTTTTAATAGTTATATCACACAGGTTTTAAATAACAAGTGATCCATACTAGTGTAAAAAACAGCAGTTTCCTGTTTTTCACTCTCCACTGTTTTTGTTTATAAATCCCTCAATCTCTCTGGCTTATTATACTGGCTGGGCTAGTATAAACTGGGAGTTGGTGTCCTAAATATTTAGACTCCTTTGTCTAGCTCATAACCAAGTTTCCTTAGACTGCCACTGTTTCTCAGTCAGTCCCTCTTGTATCTCATGACTCCACGATTTTGTAACTTCTCACCTTGGAAGGATCTTAAATATTCTACACTTCCCACACTGGGAAATCCTCTCTCCTGATCTCTATTGCTCCTTCATGAAGCTGACACCCAATAAATGCAACTTCTTGGTCATGTTGGTTACCTGGAGGACAACAGTGTTGCCCAGATAATGGGAGATATCATAATCACACCAAGCCACTAATCTTCATGGGGGGGGGGGGGGGGGCGGGGGTATACATTTTACATTGGTGTATATCAATTTAGCATGTTACAGTGGGTAAGATTGGGATGTCCTCGAAACAGAACTATTGTAATCAAGTGGATACATTAATTGTGGCCAATAAACTCTGTGGATTTTACTATCTATTAGGGTTGTGCAATCCGGGTAAACCTTGTCCCATTTTGTGTCTCGGCTTTCAGTGTCACCCCCAATCCATTCAGTGGCACCCCTGTCCTGATATTGGGAGTACAGATATCTGTTTTCACTCTTTGGTGCTGAAAGATCTATTTTTGTTTTGTGTTTTTTGGGGAGGGAGAGTTCCCAGGCTCCTCTTCATATCATTGGCATTGAAGCTGTTTCTCATCTAGAGGAGAGGTGCTCTGCTACAAGCAGGCATGCACTTTAAGGAGGCGTCTTACTTGTTTCTCTACTCTAGAGGAGAAGCACTCCGCTGCAGGCAGGCATGTGCACTAGGCATGAGAAAAATGAAACGGAAATTAAAAGAAATCGTAAGTGATTTGTATGTAATGGGCCTTTCAAGTTTATACGGATCGCAAGGCCAATCCCGGAAGTGGACTTTCTTTTACGCACCCCCTGGGCCCAAAATTTCGTTAGATTATTAAATATTTCGGATGTCCCCCCAACAGGAAAATTTCCCCCTCCAAAATAGCTTTGCAGACATAACTCACAGTGAAATCGGGGCCTTTCCATGCTTGCAGCCTAATTAGAGTGGAAGGCCTCTTCCAGGAAGTGAAAAGGGAGCCGGAAACGATAGAGAGCCCAAAATCGGGACTCCTAGAGGGGCTGGAGGACTGACAAAAAGCGATTTAAACACCCAGGAAGGGGTTTAGATAGAAGGACAGAGTAGGAGGACATAAGAACTGCTGAGAGAAGGGCAGCAGGAGTGAAAAGAGCACGGAGAGGAGAAGGAAGAGTTCAGAATCAAGAAAAGCCATAGAGTTCCAACGGAGGTCCTAGACTGCTATGGTAAAACTGAATGGGGAAAAAGATGGAGTGAGGAGAACTCTACAGATTAGCAAGGCCTGCACCAGAGGTAGGCCTAGGCATTTATTTAATAATATTAATAATAATATATTAATGCATTATATGTGTCCCTGCAAAGGAACCCTGTCCTTTAATAATATTAATAATAATAATATATTAATGCATTATATGTGTCCCTGCAAAGGAACCCTGTCCTTTAATAATATTAATAATAATAATATATTAATGCTTTATATCTCCCTGCAAGGAAACCAAGGGAAATGTTGCCCCTTGATTTGCCTGTGTTTAAAACAGTATCAGTCCTGTTTCCCTGCTTTGCCTACTTTAGAACTACTAACGAATTTTGTAAGTAATTAAGTTACATTTCAGAAATTTTGGAATTTTTTGTAAGTCTTTCTTTACTAAACAAAAAAAAAATCCCCCCCCCCCATTGTGTTATAAGAATCGCCATTTTGGGATTCTATAACATGCCTAATGTGCACTTTACGGGCCTGCACACCACTCTCACACTCTTTCCAAGGCAAGAAAGCAAGTTCTTTTTCTTTCTCTGGAAGAAGTGCTCTGCTGCACACAGGCAGCATTGCTATCTGCACACGTTTTCTGGGCCTGTGTGTGTGCTTTCATGCCACACACACACTCTTTCCAAGGCAAGGAGGCTACTCATGAAAAGCAAGCAATGAGCTGGGATTGACTCCCACTTGCTTTCATGTCGAGCTGATTTTCATACTGGGAGGGGGCTTCCCATTATGTGTAACAAAAGCAATGAAGAAAACAGATATTAGAAGAAAAATGGATCCACACACAACTCTACTATTTATACTATTCAGTCTGGAATTAACCCATTGCATTTTTCTTAATGAAAAAGTATTTCCCCTATTTATATCCTGTTTTTCCCAATCTCGAAGTGGACTCAAGGTGGCTTTACATATAGGCAACTATTCAATGCATGAAACAACATACAATTAAAATAAACATATAAGTTAAAAATGTAAATTATTTTATATTAAAACATTTAAAAATATTGTATTCACTATTAAAATTATGCAATCCACAAACGTAATCTAGCGCTGTTCCAGTAATTATTCAATATCTATTATTGCATTATTCTCCAAAGGCTTGATCCCAAAGCCAGGTTTTCACTTTCCTTCTGAAGGCCAGGAAAATTCATGGATGAAAAGTCATGATCCCTTGGCTGACTTCCTCTTGCAAACAAGTCTTTCTTCAAAAGCCTTTCTTCACTGTCCATAACGCATAACAAAGGAATCCATTAGGAAATGAGCAAAAGTTAGCTCCTCTCAGTGGCGATGACAGTGAAAACCTAGGCGGCCAAGTATTCTACTAAAAGGATGATCTTCATCTTCAAGAGGTAGGCAGGCCCTTTAGTGAAATATCATTGTGCTTAGGGTGGCAGAAAGAGTTCTTGCAGTTCTTTAGTCTGATTACATCATTTGCTACATTAAGCTCATTAGGAATATTAAGTCGAGAATAGAAGGACTCAGGGAAATCAACCATTAAAATATAATAATGATGAATGGTGTTGAGATCATTTATTGAACTAGGATGAATAACTAGTACAGCCTCACATTAAGGGTGGGTTTTTAATGTTCTATTCAAAATGCATGGTTTTAAGTGTTTTTGTTCAAGTGTGTGAAGATCTTTTAGAAGAGCCATAATGTAAGATGAATGGAACCCAGAATCACTTAAAATCTTAATATTTTCCATTCTGCATCATTCAGTTCTTGTGCAGTTTTCAACTTTTCTATAAGATAGCTCTGGATAAGAGGGAAACAAGGCCTACCTTTTACAAAGGTGTCTTTCATGTGGGAGGTATTCGTTTCAGCCACTTCAAAATGTAATTTTCACCTACTCCAGGTAAATCCTAAGTGCTTTAGATAAGTTCTATCAAGTTTCTTTGAATGCCTAATATAGCCATTTCCTAAATTGACCAAAATAGTGTATATGTGAACAAATATAGATGGGCCACAGCGGTGATTTAGATAGACATGAAAATTGACTTTTGAGTATATTATGCAACATTTCCAAAAAGAAAGCAATTGTCTGCTGCAGCAGTCGTCTACTTCAGCATGTGTCTTGCTCCAGGCCAGAACTTTGGGGAACGTGTGTGGCTTTTATTTTGCCACTAATATTGGGAACAGTGACTCATGGAACCTGCTTAAAATGGTTGATCAAAAGTAATTAGTGAATTAATCAAGCAAACTTAAGATAAAATATTAAGAGTTCAACAAACCAAAAGTGATTAGACCAGACCTGGGCAATTGCCGGCCCTCCAGGTGTTTTGGACTTCAACTCCTAGAAATCCTAGCCAATTTACCAGCTGTTAGGATTTCTTGGATTTGAAGTCCAAAACACCTGGAGGGCCGGCAATTGCCCAGGTCTGGATTAGACCATGCTTATTTCTATAGGAGGGAAAAGAGGTGGCGGCTCCTTTAAACAACAGGAGTAGAAAGAGCCAGGTTGGATTCCCCATTTGGATTACAAATATTGTTTTTGAATTGGACGCTTGGCGTCCCCCGTCTCGCCGACCCGTTCGCCATTGCGGACTATGTCTGTTTAAACTTTATCCCATTCGGAGTTCCAACACATGGGACTTTCGCCGCGTGAGTACGCGCTTGGGGATCGTTTCCCCTGCTACTGCTATTTATAGCAAGTGTTATGTTCAGTTTTGATAGCTATTTACAGCAAGTTGCTTTATATGCTATGTCTATTATGCTTGATCTTATATGCTAAGTTGTACTGTGTTATTTACACAATATATTTTTCTGCATCATTCTGATTGTAAGTATATATTTCTATAGGAGGGACTTCCACAGTTATAGCTCCACCATCAGAAAAACTACCATTAGGACTTTCCAGATGTATCTGTTATTTTTTGTGATCACCAACCATAGCAAAATATGCATTATGATGTTGCAAGAACATAGGTATTAATCATAAAATCTAGAATACAATAATTGTGGAACATGAGGGAAGTATTTACAAATCCACAAGCATGTGGTCAGTCTTGGGAAGTCTGACTTGGCCACGGTGGTCCATGCTCTTGTTACATCCCAAATAGATTACTGCAACACACTCTATGTGGTGTTGCCTTTGGAAGCTCCAGTTAGTCCAACGGACAGCAACCAGGTTGCTCACTGGAGCAGGGTACAGGGAGTGTACACCCCCCCCCTCCCCTGCTATGCTAGTTCCACTGGCTGCCTGTCTGCTACCGAGCGCAATTTAAAGTGTTGGCTTTAGCCTATAAAGCCCTCAACCTTTCCAGCCCAGTTTACCTGTCCAAACGTATCTCCGTCTATGAACCACCAAGGACATTAAGATCATTTGGGGAGGCCCTGCTCTCAGTTCCACCACTTTTGCAGGTGCTATTGGTGGGGAACAGAAAAAGGGCCTTCCCTGTGGTGGTTCCTCGTCTGTGGAACTCCCTCTCCAATGAAATTAGGTCTGCCCCCTCCCTCCTGGCCTTTCGTAAAAAAAAAACTTAAACCTGACTGTGGATCAAGCATTTGAGCAGTAGATGTAGCAACTTGGAAGATAATGTTATAAGTGCCTACAATGAATTGACCTGGACTATGATTTTGAAGCGGCAGACTGTTTTAAATTCAATGTTTATAATTGTTTTAATTGCTCTTTTCATTGTAACTGCGTATTTTAATGTATTGTTTGGCATGTAATGGTTGCCCCTTGTAAGCTACCCTGAATCCCTATTCGGTGTTGAGAAGGATGAGATATAAATGCTTGAAATATTATTATTATTATTATTATTTGTGGATGATCTGGGCAGAAAAACAAGAAAACCGATGACAATCCACCTAATCATTAGTATATTTATATAAAAAAATGACTATAATGACAGAATCCCTTCTGAAATGACCTTGATTTCCCTCATTCCTCTTCCCTATCTGCAGTCTTACCTCAGTGTCTGGTTTCCTTTCCCTTCAGTGTAGTTAGTTTGATGCAACCCATCCCTTGGGCCAGTGGAAAAACGTTTGTTGTGTTTGCTAGACAGGCAGCATTGCTATCTGTGACATGGATGGAGGTTAATGATGTCACAAAGTTCCTCATCACAAACAGGGAAATTACTTGCTATTCCCTCATGCCCCCCCCCCCCCCGGAAATACATGTATGTGTGATTACTTTGAAGTGAAAGGTTAAAGGTATCTACCTATTTCTTCTCCCCTCTTCTCCATAGTGAAGAGTAGAGACATCACACTGGCAACAAAGATCTGCATAGTCAAAGAAATGGTAAACTCCAAGCAGAGCTCATCTTCCTTATGGTTTGAACACTCATTCAAACCGGGTTTTTTCTTCTTCTAATCATCATTTCTAGACCACCCTCTCTGCCTGGAGGGACTCAGGGTGGTCTACATATAAACGGGCAAACATTCAACGCCTCAAAATGAATACAAACAGATCAAAATAATGCAGGATAATTTATAGTAAACTTACAATGGAAGAGTTAATCATCAAAATAAAAAAGCAACAAAACAAAACAAAACAGGGACAATCCACTAAGACAGGGCTGTCCAACTTCTACCGGCCCAGGGGCCTGAATTCTGGTCACTGATGACCTGGGGGGGCGTAGGGTCTGCCACCACCCTGGCTCCACCCCCTCCCCGGTGCCCTCTCCCCTCTCCCCTTATTTTAATTTAATATTAAGTATATTTAATTCCATCCTCCCCTCTCCCCTTATTTTTATTTAATATTAAATATATTTAATGCCATCCTCCCATCTCCCTTATTTTTTATTTAATATTAAATATATTTCATTCCATCCTCCCCTCTCCCCTTATTTTTATTTAATATTAAATATATTTAATTCCATCCTCCCCTCTCCCCTTATTTTTATTTAATATTAAATATATTTAATTCCATCCTCCCCTCTCCCCTTATTTTAATGTATTCCATCTCCCCTTATTTCATCTTTAAATATATTTAATTTTATATTTAATACATGAGGGGAGATGGGGGAGGGAATGAGGAGCCCCTGAGGAGCCCCTGCTTCGGCCTACCTTTTCCAAACGCACAGGATCCAGGAGTACCCAGACGAAGAGAGAGGCGACGACCGACTGAGTCGAAGAAGGTCCTAATCACGTCTGTGGGCCTCAGCGATCCAGTAGTAGAGTAGCCGAAGAGTATCGCGAGAATACACAATCCACACGGGATTTCGCTGTCAACGCTGGCGTGATCTCGCGTTGACAGCGAAATCCCGTGTGGATTGCGTATTCTCGCGATACTTGCTCCGAACCCAGAAGTAGGTATTTTTTTATTTTTGTTTTTATTTTATTTTTCAATTTTTATTTTTTATTGAAAAGCTTAGGGGGGCGTAGGGAAGGGGCTGGGGGGCCGTATATGGCCCACGGGCCGCCAGTTGGACATTAAAACTGAAACATAAGTAAACATTCAATGTACACCCTAAAAGCAAGTTAAAAGACATTACATTAAAAATGGCTGCCATTCTAGTTGTTGCCTGTTATAATTGGAACAGACTCTAGCTTTTTGTCTTGGTTTCTGAGTCTTTTCTTCCTCTCCCTCTGTGAGCCATGCAAAGTGTTGGATCATGCCCAATCCAACAAAGGATGCCATTTTACAGCAGGTAAGCATGGATAAGTCACACTGATTTCACTTGAGATGTATTGGTGCTTTCCTATTATAGGGCGTTGTTGAAAGCTGCAAATGGACAGTTAGATGCTTACTAAGAGCCAGGCTTTAAATGATTTCCCATTAGGAGACCAGTCAATGGTATTTTGTGGCTGCTTAATTGGCCTATTTAGAATAAACATCATCTGTTTCCACTTTCCTCCTGAATGTTCCTCCCCCACTTTTGGACTCTTCAGACCCATTGAACTGGCAACGATTGCAAAATCAAAGAGACAAAAAAGAGAGGAGCATTATGTTCAGGTTAAGTGATACACAGTTTCCTCAAGTAATTGGGAACAAGAATAGATCTCTTTGTTCATACACTTTTACTAACCAGATTACTTACCCAGTGTCTTAAAATAGTCATGTCTTTTCACCTGATAACTGCATCAGATGTATTTTGTTTTCCTTCCCATCACCTGCTGATAGTTCTAATCTAACTATCACAATGGGACATCTGAAGAGATTAATGTAAGGACAGCTTCAAAATACCCCCTGCATATTGCATTTAAATTCATTTCTCTTTGGACCATGTTCCTGCTATTTTCTCAATTATCACTATTAGGCACAGCTTTTTTACATACTACTTGCTCATCTAGATGAAAAGACATTTCATCCCGTTCTAATCAATATTAGGTTCTCAAACTCCTCAAGTTGTTTTCTGGGGTTACTGTTTCTTCTACCACATAACCCCCTTCGGGGGTTGAGAAGAAGCGGGGTATAAACGATGGAAAACGATGGTATAAACGATGGAAATAAATATGGTTTTCATTTGTACACAACAATTAAATAACAAGTAATTTCAGTACTGCAAATGCCATTTAATCATTCACATTCAGTTCTGCTATTAGCTTTCTTCTTTTAAGAAGATGTAATGACATTTACAGAAAACTGTCAACATTGAAGTTTAGTTAAACCAGTGGTTCTCAACCTTTGTAATGTTGTGACCCCTTAATTCAGTTCCCCATGTTGTGGTGACCCGCAACCATAAATATTTTTTTTTTGTTATTTCATAATTGCAATTTTGCTACTTTTATGAATCATAATATAAATATCTGAAGTGCATGATGTATTTTCATTCACTGGACCAAATTTGTCACAAATACCTAATACATCCAAATTTGAATACCGGTGAAGTTGGGGAGGGGTGTGTGTGATTTTGTCATTTGGGAGTTGTAGTTGCTGAGATTTATAGTTCAGTTACAATCAAAGAGCATTCTGAACTCCAACAATGATGGAATTGAAACAAACTTGGCACACAGAACTCCCATGACCAACAGAAAATACTGGAAGAGTTTGATGGGCGTTGGCATTGAGTTTTGGAGTAGTAGTTCACCTACATTCAGAGAGCATCGTGGACTCAAACAATGATGGATATGGATCAAACTTGGCACAAATGCTCAATATGCCCAATTGTGAACACTGGTGGAGTTTGGGGAAAATAGACCTTGACACGCCTGTGCGCTCATCCCTGCTTGGAATCTTAAGAAACAACATTCCCTTTGGCTGAGAGGCCACTGAAAGAATTCACCATCTGTTTCCACAAAGGAAGAAAAGGACGGATAGAGAGATCTTCAGCCTTATTTGCCAAAGGGGTTCCTAAGGCCATCAGAACTATGTTTTTTTCTGTTGGTCTTTGGTGACCCTTCTGACACCCCCTCATGCCCCCCCAGGAGTCCCGACCCCCAAGTTTAGAATTGCTGAATCAAACAATTGAAAATGTTAAGGCACTCTCTTATCACTACACCACCACTGTTGCACACCATGGCTGGGGTTGGCACCTTTGAACCTGTAATCACACCAATGTTTTTTTATAAGCAAAACAGTTTATTGAAGATTAATATAGCAATAGCAAAAAAGGTTAAAAAATTTCAAACAAGTAATAATGAAATGTCCACAAAATAGTCGGTTGAGCAATGTCAGATAATCCAGTCAAAATTTAAATCAGGAAACAGGAAGGTCCCAAAATCCAATAAACACATCCACAGGCGTTAGAGTCTTTCAGTTCCAAAAGGTTGCAAAAGACCAAAGTCCCTTGAAGAAACAGAAGCAAATTTGAACCAATAAATCCAAATGCAGGAGCTTGAAACCAAGACAAATAGCTTACAAAATCTCAGCATGAACATGAATTCAAGGCAGAACTACACAGCAATCTCAGCAAGAACAGGAAGACATGGATACCAGGCATGAAGCAAAATACATGGTTGTACATGAAAAACAAATGTTTTCATGTGAATCTATAGTCGCTGAAGACTATAGATTCACAGACCCTATATTTATTCATAAAGCCATAGCAAAAGCATTCCATTTCCCTTGGGAAACCTCTCCCTGGTCCCTCTTTTCTCCCAATCTTGTGGAATGCTTCCTCCCTAATTCCAGGTGGTAATCCTGGTAAATCTGGCCTCTTCAGTCAAAGCCTGACTCCCTTGGTTTGCCAATTAGTACATTCCTTTCACTATCACTATTTGGCCTTGACAATTAACATTTTCCTCGACCTCTTTTTCTGCCTGCAGCGAAGCATCTTTGCTCTGTTGACCAGCTATCCTAGAATCTTCAGGTTCACTCTGGCTAACTGCACTCTCTTGACCATCATCTCCATTCACAAACCCCCGAGAGTCAGCAGAAATGTGATCATTTAACTCAGACATTAGAACCTCTGCAGACTCACTGTCATTCTCCTCAGAAGCCTGAGGCAAAGAGACAATAGCAGGCTGAGCCCCTACAACAACCTACTTTTTCTTTGACATACAAGGTATTTATTTGGAGGGAGGCCCTTGGTCCTTCCTCACTCAGCTCTATGAAATCTTAAAAATCGTCACTTTGTTTAAAGAAATTTGTGAAGGAGATAAACAATTGGATTTATTTGAGGCATTTAGGGCCTCTTGTGAACATTCCTATGCTCTTTTGGATAAATTAATCTATATCCTAATTCTAAATCAGTTTGGAAAGTTTTCTTATTGTTTTAAATTAAGTGTGAACTCATTTTACTATTTTACTGTAGTGCCCACAGCAATCTGGTTAGCGTTCCCTATGATGCCTTTTATGTTGGGTTTGCAAAAATGGGGTGAAGTACTGGAGCATGTACCACTTAAGATTATATCTTCTATAATGTGTTTGGGATTCAGCAGTACATTCATTAGGCACAAAAGCTCCATAGCACTCTGGACCTTGCAGTCAGTTTTACTACTTTTCATTGCACTTTACTGTATCTAATGCTTTGTTTTTGATCTCTTTAAATTTTTATTTGGAATATAGAAAGAAGCATTTGTTCTGAAATTGCTATCTCGCACTCTATAATCAAGACCTTGTCTGTCATTCTTGCTCACTATGAAGTTTTATTAACCCTGGAATGAATTTGGTGTTCAGCTGTGACTGTGAGCTACCTGACATGCTATATATAACAGAAATGAAAACCACTTGATATATGGTTAGAGGATAATAGACTTCTTTCACCCAGACTGATAAGTCATTACCATCACTTGCTTTCAATAAATCAGAATTTGGTCTCAGATTGTACTCTTTGGAGGTGATGGAAAGAGAGTTCATCTTGTTACCTTTACCACTTGTCACTCTTACATTATCATATCAGAGAGAGAGAGAGAGAGAGAGAGAGAGAGAGAGAGAGAGAGAGAGAGAGAGAGAGAGAGAGAGAGAGAGAGAGAATTGAAATGATATAGAATTTTGTAGAAAAGCCAGGAATGTTGACTTCATAGTTAGGCTTCTTGCAGTGTCTACTTTCTCACATTATCTTTTCATATTTTTGTCTGTAATGTGTTCATAGTCTTGTTTGCCCTTGCTCGTATTGAAGAAAACTGCTTTCTGAGGGTCTACATTGTCTATGAGCTTGGAAAGTCACCAGTCCCTTTCAGATACCAGAAGATTTAATTAAATCCTAAAAACTTGTCTAATCAGCCAGTATCTTTTCCCCTTGGAATAAGGTTGCCAATCTCAAAAGTAAGATGGCTCCTAGATAATTAAGATTGTGTAGAATGGAGAATGTGGGTAGTAATTGCTTGCTGTCTGGTTGCAGCAATAACCAGCTGAAACTTCCTCTTGTATATGATGATTAAATATACTTTATTTATATTCTACTCTATCCCCCCGAATGGACTCGGGGCAGATTACAGAACACATATACAGTAAACATTCAATGCTGTTATACAATTGACAAGAAAAGACAATACATAACCAGAGGTATATGGGGTTTCCCATCTTTTTCCATCTCTGGCATCTGGAGACTGTACTCTACTCCGGCTATGGGGTGGTACTGTGACTGCATCTTCCATGCTGTCGAACTTTTTGTTGTTCGCAAACATCCTCCCGATCGAATCACCAGCATGTTCTTATGGGCACCTTTTATTACCTCCCCACTAAAAGTGGCACCTATTTATCTACTCACGATTGCTGTTTTCAATCTGCTAGGTGTGCAGATGCCAGGCTGACAATGGATACTCACCTTGACCTGGGCTCAAACTGCCATCCTTTTGATCAACAAGATTTTCTACAGCTGGCAGTTTAACCCGCTGTCCTAAATCCTGGCTCAAAGGTATAGGTGTCCTCTCCTGAATGCCAACCCTATGTTCACTTGATATTTTTCATAACCCCAGAGTCATTAAAAAGCACAACAACTCTTTGCAATATGCTTATGCATTATAGTATCCTTTACCCAAAATCCTTGGAATCAGATTACTGATATTTGCATTTACATACATGATCTTTGGAGACAAAATGTATTCATGTTTCATTCAGTTTGTATGTGCGTTGCATTAATGCAATGAGAAACCTCTTGAGTTGTATTGCTTATTTCACATTTCACTTAGATTATATTTTCATGAGATATATTGTCTCTCCATACATTCTGTTACTACATTTATGTATGTGTCTGTATCTCTTAAAGATATTCATTTAATCTCTGGTTTTCTAATAAAACTGAATTACTGTGTCGCAAATGATGCATGCCTAAAAAGTGTGTCACCAACATGAAATGTTCGGAAGGTTCTGCCTTGGGCACACAACCTAATATTTGTGCAATATTTTACATAATTTTGTGCATTAAACAGAGTTTGTGTACATTGAACCATAAGAAAGTAAAGATCTCAGCCACCTATATAGACCATTTTTGATATTGGAGTATCTTGAATTTTTGAATTCTAGATGAGAAATTTTCAGTCCTTATTATCTAATTATGCTCAGTGTCAAATGTGAGATACAAATATGTTTTTCAAATAATAATGGCTGTAACCCTTTGACTATGTTTGGTGTGCATTCACCATAGACAAATCATAGAGCTTTCAGATTTCACAAAGCTATGTTAATATGGGTGCATCTAAAATTGCCCTATCAGGCTTTTATAACTTTATTATTCTAAGTCAAAGGCGATTGTTCTGTTATCTTTGCAGAATGGAGAAGAGCAATGTCAACATCGAATCTATATAAAAAAACCTGGGATGTGGCCAATTGTTGCTCAAATGGATTCCACTTTTCCTGATAAAAGAATGTTCTGCAAATAGTTAAGCAAAGAGGCAGTGAGAGCAACCGTTAAATATTTAGCTAGATTAACTGCAGCAACAGACATATTATATGGTGAGTTAATGCTGATTCTACAGACTGTAATCTATAGGTAACCTTTAGATGACAGTTAGTTACAGTTGAATGGTATTGACAAATTAAGGTAGATAAACTTAATTTGTTTTGAGCACATATAGCTAATTGTTGTTCAAATGAGCTAATTGTTCTTCAAATGAGATTCTAAGAGAGTTCAGCTATAAGCACTTTGAAAAGCATATCAGGGAAAGAATGAAAACTTGCTGTTGTAAGTCAAATGGCCTACTTACTGCAAAAAATCAACCATCAATAGGAAAATTAGTGGAAAAATGCAACTATGTTATGTTTACGCTAAATAGCTCTCTAATAAAAGAAGGTTAATTACATTTATGTCGAAAGGGGAATTTTATTTCATTTAAATGAATCCAAATGTGGCATCAAAATTCTTATTAGGTTGATAGTGAAAAATCCCATTAATTGTTTTACTTCACTCTCTCCCCCTCTTTTGAGTTTGGGAGAGAAGGAAACATCTGCATGCATTGTTTAAAAAGAGAGCATTTCCTATCCACCCACACACATGTTCTAATGAGCCTGCAGGCGTAACCACAGAGAGTCATGCACTCCCAGGAGAGGCCGTAGGGGAGGTTCCAGACTGAGCACAATCTGAAAACCTCAATGACCGATCAGGCGGAAGACAACATGGTACATGTTGCAATGGTTGTGAAAGTGGTAGAAGGCTGCAACAGATTGAGAAGCCACTGTTGTTGTTTTAACCAGACCACTGATTAGGACACTCTTTGTGAAGACTGTGTGTTGATTGGCTGTGCACCGACCACTACACACTAAAAAAAAGTCACATAAGGCATATTCCAAGAACTTGGAAGGCCATCATTCTCAGATAATGAGGGATCGCCTAAGTAGCCTATCCAATGGATTGGAATAAATGAGCTTAAAGAGAAATGAAGGTATACTCAGAAAGAATATACAGGTAAGGAAACAGATTCTTCTCTGCACAGATGCACATAATCTTTTATCCAATATTAGAAGTTTAGGTATAAATATTTTAATTGTGTTTCATATTTTACACACACACTCTCAATAGATCTAAATATTTTTATATAATATGTAAAACTTTGAATTGTGATTTTTAGACACTTCAAAACAAACATTTGGAGGTAGTGTTACATAAATGAATCAAACACTATCATCTCAAGAACTACGGAGGGAACTTCAGACAGGGTTTCCTCTTTAACTGAGATGTCTAAACATTATTTATTTATTTCCCATATTTGTACCCCACCCTTTTCACTCTGAAGGGGACTCAGAACATATCCACAAATTGCATCTAGGGCCCTTGCAGACAGTACTGTGAATCCAGTTCATCTGTCATGTTGTATCCTATGGAATCCAGAGGTTTATAATTTCATCAGAGTTACTTGAACTCTCTGGCAGAAAATGTGAAGTATTTCTCCCTAAATTGCAGATTCCAGGAGCCCATGGGATGGAACTGTGACAGTTAAAGTGAAATCATAGCACTATAAATATATGGTGTGAAGGGGCACTTAAAATCTTCTTCAGACAGAGAGATTGAGTGTGCAAAGGGCAATGTTCTTTCTTTCTATGGACACTGCAGACAAAGGCTTCCATGGGAACCCTTGCTGCCCTCATTCGCCATGAGTTTGGATATCTGATGAAGACTGTATGTCGGTTGGTGGTACTTTTCAATTCATTTTTAAAACACAACTTTTAAAAGTGAATAATTCAAAGCACTACTATTTGTGAAAAAATCTTGCCACTTTCATCAAGATGTTTTAAAATTGTTCAATTAACGAAGAAATATGTGTATTTTGAAATTTTCTCTCAACAATGAATGGAGAAGAATTATTGTAAGCATTCCCCTGCGGACTATTTGATAAATTTTCTTTTTCTTTCTTTTTTGTCCTGGCCTCCCATCAGCCTTCTCTTTTGTTCCTTGGCACCCTTGTCTGTTTATGTTCTTTTTTTGGTCTTTTCTTCTTGTCTTCTATGTCTTCCCCTTTCCCATCTTCTGTTATTGTGCTTATGCTCTTGCTTAATGAGCTGTGCATGTTAATGGTGCTGTAAGAACGAATGACTGAATGAAATTATCTGTTGGGCAGATAGGAACCAATCTGGAGTTTATTGCTTTATACACACACACACACACACACACACACACACACCCAAATTAGGAAACGTGAGCTCAGCATTCAGCTTTTTAAACTAAGGAATTTTTTTTTTACATTGAACTGATTTTAAAAAAATCTGTATGAGTATATCATCGCACAGCAAGCAAAAATATGCAGCAATAAGCTTAAGTGAACAGTCTGGTGGGTTTGGCAGTGTGTTTCAAAGAAGCAGAGTGCCTTAGAACAATGCAGTAGTAACAATGAGAAATTGAAAGACAAGAACAGTAAACAGTTAGGGCAAAATGACATGTATTTATGGAAGTTAAATTTAAATTTAAGGCTGGATATTTAGTCTTGTGACAACAATGTAAAAATACCATTAAGAGAGAGGCATTTTTTTTGTTCTTGCATTACATAGCTGGCTGCTCCTCTCCTCTCTAAGAGGAGACATCATTTATACATGCATTTGTTGTCAAGATGATCCAAGAAGCAGTGACTCTGAAGAATTGGCTGCAAGAGGCATGCAAGATTAATGCCGAAAGAACTGCAAAGATTGCAAGTTGAGTTTTGCATCCAACTTAACATGCCACTATATTGGGAATCTTTACAATCCGAAATTATGAAGAAGTGAAGACACTACTCTATTTTTCTTCATGAAGATAGAAGTGTGCAATTGTAACAAGGGTCATCTCACTGCTCTTTAAAAAAACCCACAGTTTTTGGGGATTATTCAGTTTGATACTTATTATGCAGAAAGTCAAATATGGTATTTTTGTGCAGTATTTTCTGTAAATATACACAGGACCGACTATGTGACGAATGTTGCTGTCCTTGAGCAAGCAGGGATCACCAGCATTGAGGCCATGCTATTGAGAACACAGCTGTGCTGGGCAGGGCACACCTCTAGGATGGAGGACCACCGCCTCCCAAAGATACTGCTCTATGGTGAACTCGCCACGGGTCAGCGCAAGAGAGGCACCCCCAAAAAGAGATATAAGGACTCCCTGAAACAACCTCTCAGGCTCGGCCAGATTGATCACCAAAAATGGTCCACCCTGGCCTCACACCAGGAAGCATGGAGATGCACTATCCACAATGCTGCGGCCTCTTTCGAGAAGACACGCCAAATGGGTCTCGAAGAGAAACGACAGTGCAGAAAGAATCGCAACTTGGAAACAACATCACCCAAGGAGACTTTCTGCTGTGCTTTCTGCAACCGAACTTGCCTTTCTCAGATTGGCCTTTTTAGTCATCAACACACTTGTAAAAAGCGTAGGATGAGTCCTTCCTAAGAATCTTCATTTGCGAAGTAATGCCGAGAGATTTTCTGTGCGGAAAAGAACATCACATGGAAATATTGATTGCCATGTGGAAAATCTTATTTTCTGGGTCGTTGTAAGTTTTTCAGGTTGTATGGCCATGTTCTAGAAGCATTCTCTCCTAATGTTTCACCTGCATCTGTGGCAAGCATCCTCAGAGGTGGTGAGGTTGCTTGCCACATATTCTTGCTACAGATGCAGGTGAAACGTCAGGAGAGAATGCTTCTAGAACATGGCCATATAACCCGAAAAACTTACAACCACCCAGTGATTCTGGCCATGAAAGCCTTCTACAATCCTACTTTCTGCACAGAAAATGTTGTTTTTGTACAGATCATTTTTTCCATAGAGTAGGTCTTGAAATGCAAAGATTATAATTGCTCCAAGACCAAGACTCTTATTTTCATGATTTTATCACTTAAAAATGCATTGTTTATGTATTTATTCTATGTCCATATTTATACCCAACTCTTCACACCCCGAGGGGTCTCAGAGCAGCTTACAGATTGGGCCCTTCAGTGCCACATTACAATATAAAAATATATTAAATATATAAAATACAACACTTTAAAATATCAACAAGATAAACATACAAATACATAAAATGTCAAAACCTGTTAAAACCATGTAGCTAAAACCATGGTCATCTTTCATGTTGCTGTGTATCAGTTCTGTCAATACTGTGTTGCACTATTCCCAAGTGCTTGATCCCAGAGCCAGGACTTAAGTTTTTTCCCCTAAAAACAAGGAGGGAGGAGGCCAGTCTAATATCATCAGGGTGTGAGTTCTATATATGAGGGGCTACCATTGAGAAGGCCCTGTCTCTTGTCCCCACCAGTTGCATTTGCAATGAGGTTTGAACTGAGAACAGGGCCTCCCCGCCAGATCTTAATGCTCTAGCAAGTTCATAGGGAGAGAAACATTGGACCAGACAGGTAAGTTGGACCAGAACCATTACTGACGACTTTATAAAAATGTTTACTTACCTCGCCCTCATCAGTACTCATGACGTCCACTTTGTCTCATATGTTCCCCAATGAGATTTTGTAATGTTCAGAACATGCCCTATTCCCTTGCTATTTTGTGATAGACATGACTGTAAAAACATATTATTTTTCCAGACTAAATTTGACTAAAATGTGAAGGTATCTGGTTTAAATGATTCTCCCATACCAATTCTCAAAATATGCTATTTTCAGTAGTGGTGCTGTCTGAAGATATTTGAATGCCATGAATAAACTGAGTAGGCCAACTTGGGATGGACTGGACAATATTGTTATTCAGTACAAGGGAGCTCTCAGAGATTGTCACTTGGCAGCCGGAGTAGCTGGACTTTTTTCTGTTAGCAAGTTTTGATGAGAGTTAATTGCCCCCATTGATGTAGTTCAGTGCCATGGGATATTACAACATGCGTCTTTTTTTAATTACATAGAAAAGCTGTTTGGATTTGGTCTGTTTGGCTAAAGTTTGATTATTTTTGCCAAAGATTTTGAATGCTGGTGTGTGTGTGCATACACTGGAGTATCTCTTTGGAAGCAATAGATATACTTGCTGCAACAAGCCCAGAGTTAATTCCATTGGCATCCGAAATGTGGAAGCATAATCCCCATGACCAGATATCACAGCTAGCCAGTTATGTTGATGGAAATTCACAAGCAATCTCTCACAATCCCTTGTGCTTTTTAACAAAGCAAAATCATTAGCCATTTTTGGCAAACTTGTGGAACATTCTGTGTGACCAGTTCCCACTTGGCTTCTTTTATGTTTCCTCTTGCCCCTCCGTTGTTAGAAAAAATTCAGTCTACACATTGGGCTGGTTTATGCAACCATTTTTTTAAAGATAGGTGAAACTTTCCTCTGCTTAGTCCATTTAATATTTTTTGACATTGACTTGTTTTCCTTGAATGACCAGCTTCGTTTTCATGTACGTTTTTATTTAGCTGTTTATGATTTTGCCTTTGTAATCCTTTCTGTACATATTTGTTCTTGATGATTATAACTTCATTAGAGTCATCAACCAGTTTTTAATGCTCAGGTTTGTCTAGTTTTCTGAGTGTAGCTATAACTCTCCAGGTTCATGGGCTCAGATGATAGAACAGGTCCATTCTTCTAAACAATGAAGCTGAAAAATTATTCAAAATGTCTAGCTCTTCCAAACTTTCCTAGTATACTGCAGGAAGTACTCTGCATTTCTTGATTTATAATGCCATTGTGTTTTTATTATGTTTTTTTTCTGTGTCAGAAGCGACTTGAGAATCTGCAAGTCCTTTCTGGTGTGAGAAAATTGGCCGTTTGCAAGGACATTGCCCAGGGGACACCCAGATGTTTTACCATCCTGCAGGCATGGGGCCGGGGAGGAGGGGGAGGGGGAGGCTGGAGGGGATCTGCCCTCTCCCCCCAAATTCTCAGGGTGGTCTGCGAGAATGCCTTACTGGTACATTATTTAAACTGTTATGCATATTCATATAATGATCTGATCACTATGCTCAATATATCCCACATGCATGCGGGTATTGGGATAATGATACAAAAGGTTTGCTGGGGTAGATCCTCTCTCACTCAGACTCAACCCCGCATCAAACTCCGCCCCCCCCCGAATCAAAATCCTGGCTACAGCCCAGATCCTGTAGGAGGCTTCTCTCATGTCCCCACATGGGAAGCTGGATCTGACAGACGGGAGCTCACCCTGTCTCACAGATTCGAACTGCTGACCTTCCAGTCAGCAGTTCAACCGGCCCAAGGGTTTAACCATTTGTGCCACTGTGGCTCCTTAAGTGTATAACGTTAGAAAACTTTGACCATTTCTGCCACCTTGGCAGCCACCTCTCCACAAATGTCAACATCAACACCAAAATACAACACTGCCTGAGCTCTTCAAGTGCATTTTCTAGAATGAAGCAAGGGAGTGTTTGAGGATTGGGATATTTTTAGGGGGACCAAGAGGCTTGTTTATAAAGCCATTGTCCTCCCAACCCGGTGAAACATGGATCATCTGCAGACATCACTTTCAACTTCTCTAGAAGAAGACAGCAGGAGAAATGTCAGCATTCTGGAAGAAGCAACAACCACTAGCATTGAAGTCATGATACTCCACCATCAACTCCACTGGACTGAATGCCGCATTGTCCAAATGCCCAAAGATCACTTTTTCCCAAAACAGTTACTCCACTCCCAACTCAAGAATAGAAAATGGAATGTTTGTGGATAGGAAAAAGTGATTCAAAGATGGGCTTAGAGCCAACCTTAAAAACGGTGGCAGAGACACTGAGAGAGAAGTTTGATACTTGGCTCTCAAGTATCAAACTGGAGGTCAGCTGTGATCAACAGTAGGGTTGCCATTTTTTGATATAAGAAATAAGGGACATTTACGGGATTTTTCACAAAAATAAGGGACACTTCATTAAAAACTTGAAACTCAAACATTAGGTAGAAATAGTTTTATTAACAGAATAATATAATGATTGAAACTCACAAAAGAAACTGACATACCCTCTTAACAGTACATGGTATGTTTCTACATGTTTTGTCATGCAGAAAAAACATTATTAGAACTACCTTGTTTTCTCCATCTGTATTTAGTACTTGACTTTGCTGACTTTAAAAGTGCACTGTCTAAACATTAAAATAAAATAAATTTTATAAGACAGTACATCTTCATGATTATTATGTCAATAGTTAATGGTATGGTATGGGATACACAGCATTGTATAGTATTGGGATGCACAGCTAGGCCTATTTTAAGAGTAACTCTCAAGCAACCAGAAACTATCTTTATCCAACATGATCCAACATGATCCAACATGATCCAACATTCCCCTTGGGTAACGGTTAATTAGTCTACTGTACTTTGAAAAAGTCCTGTATCGCCTCTTCCTTCCAACGGGGATGCAGGCTGCCCTGCGAGTTGGAATCCCCGGGCAGGCATTGCCATGGAAACCACAGTGTGCACCTTCCTCTGGTCAACCCCGCCCAGTCCTGTCCTGCTATTCAAAAATAAGGGACAGGGCCTGAAAATAAGGGACACAAATTTTAGGGACAAAATAAGGGACGTCCCTTAGAATAAGGGACATATGGGAACCCTAATCAACAGTGATATGGAATTTGAAGAGGCACGAAGGGAGACTGAAAGTTGAAAACACATCAAGAGGAAGGAGGCACCTCAAGCCAATCCTGACTGGGACCTCTTTCCATCTGGAAACCAATGTCCTGACTGCAAAAGAAAGAACATGCAGATCAAGTATAGGTCTCTACAGCTACCTACAGAGCTACCACCAAGACCCTATACTTGGAAATCAGTCATACTTGGCTGCAAGTGATAGCCAATGATGATGATGATGTATTATAATCCATTTTTTCCGCTTTAGAACATGTCCACCACATATGGTAAAGCTGAGAAACTATAGCAGCTTGTATACAAAAGGAGTTACACCATTTCCTTGTCATTTCTTTCATTTTTTAAAGAGCATTCTAACTTTGCTCTTCTGAGTATCTGAATGCTGAACAGCTATGGGCGAATGGTGGCAAAAAATCTAATCTAATCTGAAAGCAACTGCAGTGTTGATGTGCAAATGCAGATGTGATTTAACATGTTTATAACAATTAGTTTCAAAGGATTCTAGGTTTTAGCAATGTTTGAAGAATACAGCCCTTAATGAAGTAAAATAAATTGCTTGCCAGTTCCATTCAGCAAATGAGCACTTTTCTTCCTCTAACTACCATTTATCTTCATCTCCATTCATTACAGTATCTCAGCATTTCTTTAAATATAGGTATTCACCACCAAGCATACTTTTCATCTTTGCTTCCCGCATAGCAACATAATGGAGCTGATTATAACACTTTAATTTGGTAGTCCTACAGAAAAAAAATGAGTTCTTTGTCCTTTAATTAGATTTTGATCAAGAAAAATAGAGAAAAAAGTATGAAGGACCTGAACCATTATTACCATTCCATTTTCAAGGAGGAAAATGTATACCACTATGACCAGATATGCTGTTGAAAGCTTCTAGTTCATTTCAAAAACATATACAAATGAGGAAAAATGTGAAACACTAAACAGTTTTTTTTAAAGGAAAAATAACTATTTGAAGTAGAAATAGACATATTATATATAAATACTGCAGGACAGAAATGAGTAAGTAGATTGTGCATGGGATCTAATTACGAATTGCAGCCTATAAGAGCTTTGGATTAGGAGGGGCAATATGCATTTCTTGAAAGCCTCATAACACCATCGTGAGATGGGAGCCCCTGGTGGCGAAATGGGCTAAAACCTTGTGCCGGCAGGACTGAAGACCGACAGGTCGGAGGTTCAAATCCGCGGAGAGCGTGGATAAGCTCCCTCTGTCAGCTCCAGCTCCCCAATGCGAGGAGTGTTTTTATGAGTGATTGTCACTCGTTAGCCTGATAGGTGTATTGTGTCCAAATTTGGTGTCAATTTGTCCAATGGTTTTTGAGTTATGCTAATTCCACAAACTAACATTACATCTTTATTTATATAGATGATGGCAATGGTGATGTTAGGATGATGTTGGTAGTGTGTGTGTGATTGGTGGAAGATATTTTTCAGCTCTTTCAGTCCTCTGAAAGTTGAGTTGCTTTATAATCTGAGACATTTCTGTAGTTGCCTGACTGAAGTTGCTTAGAAAACATACCACAAACTCTATAGGAAAAACAGCAAGAAGTTGCATGGAAGGATATTGTTGAAGTAGACATTCTTTCTTTCTCTGGACAATTGTACACATCTGTGGATTACGATGACAGCTGTTGTGAAAACATGCATTTTTCTAGCTACTTTAAATGGGACAAATTGGATTTATCATTAAAAATACATCCAAACGTTATTATCCCAACATGATCAGACTTCTTACATGTTCTTAAATGCTGACTTTTTAAAGTAGTAGCACTTTGAATGAATCACAGGGAAAGAACAGGAAACCCCATTGATATTAGCCTCTGATCCAAAAAAAAAATCCCACCTCTTTCCTATTCAAGGGAAAACCATCTTTGTTGTTCATTATATTTGTGAAAAAATAAAATGCCAGAGTGTGACATTAACATGTCATTAATGAGAATAACATTCAAAGTAATTATCAGTTAAGTGATATTGATTAGCCGAGCACTGGATATTTGGAATTAATTAAGACTGAGCCGGTGAGGAAACCCTGGCCTTCTTTGTCTTGCCTTTGAAGACTGTGTTCATAATGTACTCAACTGACAAGGCTGATTGAAGCATAGCCAATACATGTTTAAGAAAGGCCAAAGAAGTGTTTCGTGAGAGTTTTTGAGCCATCCTTATGCAGCTGGAAATTCCAAAAAATTGAAAATAGGCCAGTGAGATTTAGGCTACAGCAAAACAATACTTTGCTATAAATAAAATATAGTGGAGGGTATTAGTAAGCATCCTTGTGTACTGATAAACATCCCATGTGTGCTGATTTTGTTGATGCATAGTTGGAAAGTCAAGGAGGCTTATGCAGCCTCCTCTAAAAGTCTGATGCAATTTATTAACATCTGACATTCTGTTTTGTTTTTTTCTGTATGGTTTTGATCTCTTTAGAAATAAAATCTGTTTATAAATTAGAAATGTAAAACCAGCCTTGAACATGATGCATATCCCTGTATAGCCTCTAAAATGTAGTACACATGTCACAGTGGCTTGAAAGGTGGAACTCCCCCCCCCCTTTTCCATTTTTCTGTCTGGTCAGCTGTAGATGTCTTTATAGCCTCAAGTACCAGTCAAGTAGTTCTATAGATGCCCGATTAAATATTCTTTACAGGTGACATGTCTTTGGGTGTTCATTACAAAATAAAATACACTCTGCCCTTGTACTTTGTAATGTAGCACTCATATCGTATCAGAAGCGAACCGAGGGTAAGTTGTAATGTATTTAAAAAACACAAAGTTTGCATTATACTAAATGCCCTTTGACCAGTAGCTGGCCACTTGGAGTGCCTCTAGCATTGCTATAAGAAGGTCCTCCATTGCGCATGTGGCAGGGCTCAGACTGCATTGTAATACGTAGCCTATGGCCTGCACACTCCACTGTTGTGGACTCCACTTTGTGGCCCCATTTCTTAAGGTTGGCTCTGCATCTCATGATGCCAGAGTGCAGTCTGTACAGCGTCTTCCAAGTCACCCAGTGTTCTCTGTGCCCAGGGGGAGGCTCTCATTCAGTATCAGCCATGGCTTGAGTTCCAGGTTTTAGCCTGCCACTTTTGGACTCTTGCTTGCTGAGGTGTTTCTGCAAGTATCTCTGTAGATCTTAGAAAACAATTTCTTGATTTAAGGCATTGCTGTGATGACTGATATACGTACAGGGAATGGTTTGGAGATGTCACTGCCTTGGTCCTTTCATTTTTGGCTGTCACTTCCCATGTCAGGTGGTGAAATACTGGCTAAACAGTGTAATTTCTCCAGTGGTGTAGAGCATAGACATCCTGTGATAACATGACATGTCTCATTAAGAGCCACATTCACTGTTTTAGCATGGTGAGATGTGTTCTACACTGGACATGCACATTCAGCAGCAGAGTAGCAATGCACAAGGGCAGATGTATTCACTGTATCTGGTTGTGATGGAGTAGACTACCTCACAGTGTTTGAAGGATAGTAGAATGTTGGCTGTCGTTTAAGCAGAGATCTGAATATTACCTGTTAAGGGGCTTCCTCCAGACCTTTCCCCACTTTCACTCAATCAGGCTTGGGAAATAGTTGTCTTTGTTTTTCTCCTCCTGATATATGGTTAAGTAGTTAGCGGTGTGAGGAGAAGAGAAATATTGACTTCAATCCAATATCCCCTAAGTCTGGGTAAGGTTGCACATGTAGACTTAGGCTAGGGTGAGCCATATACCCTCCTCTCACCTTACTGAAAAGCCCCTGAAACTGCGCCACTTGGCCATTCTCCATAGTTGTTCTCACAATTACAGAAGTGTCTTTTTATATGCCTACAACCAGAAGCAAGAGAGAGAAAGATAGGAGAGGTCTTTTGTAAGTCAGTGTTTTCAACTCTGGGACTGCTTGTATTTTCTCCCTGCCCTTTTTAAAATCTGAGATAAGGTTGCTTATATTGATGTCCAAGGAGTAAAAAAAAAAGTGGGTTTTCTCCATTGCCCTTTTCTGGATTTTCTCTGTAATATGATTCGTTCCTGTCTATGTTTGAAAGTAATATAACTTTTTTAAAAATACACTTGCAAAATACTTTCTTAGTTGTCTTGTGTATATGTGTATGTATGTCAGGAACAACTTGAGAAACTGCAAGTTGCTACTGGTGTGAGAGAATTGGCCATCTGCAAGGACGTTGCCCATAGGCCGCCCTGATGTTTTTGATGTTTTACCATCCTTGTGGGAGGCTTCTCTCATATCCCCACATGGGCAACTGGATTCAAACCTCTGACTTGTTGGTTTTCAGTTCTGCCGGCACAAGGATTTAACCCATTGCGCCACCGGGGTCTCCTTCTTAGTAATGTCCAAGTACGTATTTTGGAGAAGCCACCATTTATTGTGTTCAAACATATATTTACAGTTTGGGTTCTAGTGCAACTTTTGTTTCACTTGTGAGCTACAAGCTGGCAGTTGATTTGAGCTTCCTATTAATTTATTCAGGCAAGATCATTTTGGGAAATAGAAAAGTCTAAATTAGCTGAAAGGCTTTAATAGCTGTCCTGATTAGTTAGAGATACCAAAAATCATGCCAATTATGTATTTAATTAAAAAACCACTGTAGTTAATTAAAACTTGCTGCTTTAGGTTTTTTAATATATTTTCAGATATTGCAGTAGTAACTAGAGCTGATACTTCAGCATAAGAGGTTTGGGTCTTAAGATTTTATTATGCTTTTATTTAGCTTTATTGTTTGTTAACCCTATAATTTGGAGTATTTTAATCTCTGTGCAATCCATATAAATCAACATGTTTGATCATACAGTTGCCAAACTTGGTGTGTTTTTAATGGGTCTGAAATGAAAAGAAAATGATACGACACTGCACCTGGTTGATCAATTGCCTCTCAGCCAAACACTTCAGCAATCTACTTTTTTGCTCTAGAATATTTTAAGAGCTATTTTTGACCGAACTTGACACCATGCAAACTTAGGTTAAAACCATGTAAATTCAGTACTTTTTGAGATCCATAATATACTTTTTAAAATAAGACAAATGGAGATTGGGGGGGTAACACCAAGGCTAAATTTAATGAGTTTTGAAGCTTCTCTTCATCAATTCAGGCATCCTGGCAGACCAGTCAGAAGTCAACATTGAAACCCTTAGCCATTTTCTTTTGTGTGATGTCCAAAATCTCAGGGTTCATTTCCTGGTGTGCTGGCTTTGTCCAGTTCTAGATAGAGACACACAGAGATTGAGAGCAATATCAGAGATCGTTTATTGCTCTGTTGGCCAAAGAAGGATGCCAGAGGAAGAAATCCCAAATTCAACATACAGTTACAGACATGGATTTTTATATACATTTGCTGAGATTAGTATAAATTACGATCTTCAATTTCATTTGTTCAAAAGTACATTTATCTTCAATGGTTTGTGATTGGTGTTCTTCTACTACTACTACTACTACTACTACTACTACTACTACAGCAACTATATTTTTGTATCCCACCACGATCTCCCTGAAGGAACCTGGGGCTGCTTACATGGAAAGCGAGCCCAGTCAAACAGAATTAAAACATGGAACAAGAAAGCAATAAAATGCATGGAAAAACATCATAAAAATAACCATCATAATCAACAATCAGTGGCCAAGCACATCAGGCATGTTCAAAAATAAAGGGCAAGGCAAGGGCTTGTGCAATACAACTACAAGGTTGGGGCTGATAGTAAGACACAAGGGCCAGAGGTCTAATATAAGCTAGAGCAGTAGTTCTCAACCTGTGGGTCCCCAGGTGTTTTGGCCTACGACTCCCAGGAATCTCGGCTAGTTTACCAGCTGTTAGGATTTCTGTTAGTTGAAGGCCAAAACATCTGGGGACCCACAGGTTGAGAACCACTGGGCTAGAGCAATCAGATTAATTAGTAGAATACACTGCAAGGGGAGAGATAATCATAAAGTGGGAGGGCCCAGTGTTAAATTATAGCTGTTGTATCACCTAGTCCTAGTGAACTAGATTAATCAAATGCACATTGGAACATCCGAGTCTTTAGGTCTTTATGGAAAGTGGACATGATAGGTACTAATCTAATCTCCCCGGGGAGAGAGTTCCAGAGCCGGGGGGCCACCACAGAGAAGGTTGGTCATTCCCACCAACCACGCTTGAAACTGAGGTGGGAGCAAGAGAAGAACCTCCCCAGCAGATCTTAGCTCGTGCCAAAGTAATGTGATAGCATTACTTTGGGAAAGCAATGGTTGCTGATTAGTATCAGATGATGGAGGGAAAGGTTTCCATGATGGAACAATGGATAGTTAGTTATTCCAGATGATATGAATTGTTCATTGTGTTGGGTGTGGGATAGGGGCTCTCTCAGCACATATCTGCATAAGCCATTGCTGGGGGCTTTGGGCACACCCATCTATAAATTCATCAAATGGTGGAAAGGCAAGGCGAGGCTGTCAGTGTTGTCCAGCTAGGGTCTGTTTCCTGGCTTCCAAAGCCAAGCAGGGTAACTAGAGGTCATTTCTGAACTTCAACATTTCTTGGAGGGTCCCAGCTTCAGTCAACAAGTAGAGAAGCAAGTTTAAAAAAAGACTCCGAGATATTTCTATTGATTTGCCCCATTCCATTGAAGCGAATGGTAAAGCCCATCCTCAGTATTTTCTGTGTGTGTGGGAGCACCTATGAAGCTTTAGACTGGATCCTCCTTTTTTTCATTCGTCTTTTAGTCCTCCACACATCTGAATTTGTATTCTGCCATTCACTTGTGAGGAATATACCAGCCATGGTTCATTTGCCTTGAATGCCTTGAATGCTAAGTTGCATCTTGCCTAGGGAAATATAATTGCATAACTTTGTACATGGCATAGGGCAGTTTGTCGCTATAATGATGTTTATAATGACAAAAACATTGAAAAATGAAACTAGTAGTGATAATTTTGAGAAACAATGTGATTTATTTATCACTAGGAACTACTGCATTTCAAAATGAGTTCTTTATTCACTGGTGATGGGGGAAGAGACCCTTGGAGCCAATTTTTAAACAAGTTTCCTCATTAATTGTCAATTTGCAATGTACGTTGTGAGGAAACATTTTAAATCATCCAAGGATGATTCATAATAGATTTATCTCTAGTTCCTTAATATTCCTTGCATTGAAATAAAATGAATAGACTGAAAGGGGAAAAAACATACATACATAAACCAGTGGCTAATTATATGCCCTTTTAAGCTAATGACTTTAAATATTTTAAGAGAGAATGTATTATAGATAATATGCATGACGTGATAGGAAGTAGTCCAAGCACTGGACTTTCTGTTCAACTCTTTGTTTTGAATCTTGTTGTTCGTCCTAACAAGCGTAGATCTAATAAATGGGTCAAAACATGCATAAATGTTGACTTACTTGGTCATCCATTCAGTTAGTGGTTGTGCTGTAGTTGATAAATACAATTGGGTTGATCTAACAATTGGATGAAATGTTTCATCCTACCCACAGCTAGTGTCAACCTAAGGGCATCTTCAGTAGTCAGATATTAAAACAGAAAGAAAGCAACAAATGGGTGGAAATCCACAAATATGGGCTAAACCCACTGTTAGATGTACGTCAAGCAATTTCAGTGACATCAATGGGACTTAGGCTAGTCCCATTAGATGAACCACCCCATTCATATTGATGGGTGTAGTCAAAGCAAGACTAACAATCCATTAAGCTATATACACAAGAGCATATGACTGAATGCTTTCTGGTGTGATATTTAGCTCCACCTAAACATTTTTGGGAAACTCTGTTCATGGTTCACTTGGGAGCCACATGCATAATAGACAATTGTAAGGTAGTTCGCATTTATCATGGAGTCTTTAGTAAAGCACAAATAATTTTGCAGTTAGATCCTGTAATAGATGTAGGTACATCTTGTCAGTAGGAGTTTTAAACAGATACAGCTCTTTCTCCTCCTCTACTCTTGCTTCGTGAGTTACGTATTTCCAGGTGTCCAGAGATACAAATAAACAGATAAGAATAGAAATGTGCTCCCACTGTTCAGATGCCTCCTTCATGAGGTAGGAAAAGAAATAATATGTATATGTGTCCTAGCCAATTTAATTTTGGCCAAAAGCTAGCACGGGGTGTGTTTTAAGGGTATTTAGGTCCAGTTGTTGAAATGTTCATTAGATAGCTTGATAGTACCTATGAGTCTTCCAGTTTGTGATCTTTTCATATGTTATTGGCATTGCATGCCTTTAAGTCATTTCCACTTATGAACCTAAGACAAACCTATCACAGGGGTCTCTTGGAAAATTTGTTTAGAAAGGTTTTGCCTTTTATTTTATTTATTTATTTATTCAGTTTTATATTCCACTCCTCCCTGCAGGCTCGGAGCGGATCACAACATACAATAAAAACATCAGAGTATAACAATGATAAAATAACAGGAATTACAGATTCCTTAAAACTCATAGACATGAATATGCCATTACATCCAATTTAACTAAAAGCAAGTCTAAAAAGGGCGGTCTTGCACGCCCTCCAGAAAGGGACGAGCTCTGAAATCGCACAGGTGTATCTGGAAGTGAATTCCATAACACAGGGGCCGCAGCAGAGAAGGCTCGCTGTCTAGTTGTGGACAAATGGCAGGAGCGGATCGATGGAATGACTAACAAGTTCTGCTCCTCTGAGCGTAGCAATCTCGGGGGAACGTACGGGGTAAGGCGGTCCCTCAGGTACAGAGGCCCTAGACTGTGTAAGGCCTTAAAGGTTAAAACCAGCACCTTGAAGGCAATTCTGTACTCAATAGGAAGCCAGTGCAGTTGCCGTAAGATGGGAGTGATGTGCTCTCTCACTGGTGCTCCCACCAGCAAGCGGGCAGCGGCGTTCTGCACTAGCTTGAGTTTCTGGATTGTCGACAAGGGAAGGCCAACGTAGAGGGCGTTACAGTAGTCCAGCCTCGAGATGACCGTCGCTTGGATCACCGTGGCCAGGTCGTCCCTGGACAGGTAGGGTGCCAGTCGCCTAGCCTGTCATAGATGAAAAAATGATGTTTTGCTGACCATGGAGACCTGGGTCTCCATGGACAGCAAAGGGTCCAATTGGACACCCAAACTCTTTACAAGGGGTGACGGGCTAAGTTGCTCGCCATCCAGGGTAGGCAACCGGCACTCATCCAGCCCAGGGCGACCGGGCCACAAGATCTCCGTCTTCAACGGATTCACCTTCAGCCGGCTGGCACGCAGCCAACCAGTCACGGCTTCGAGGCATTGATGGAAACAATCGGGTACGGTGTCCGGCCTGCCGTCCATTCTCAGCAGAAGCTGGGTGTCATCAGCGTACTGATAACACTCCAGACCAAAGTCGCGAGCCAGCTGGGCCAGGGGGCACATGTAGATGTTGAATAATAAGGGTGAGAGGATAGCCCCCTGGGGGACCCCACAACTTAATGGGAGTCTCCCAGAGACATCCTCCCCCCTCTCCACCCGTTGTCCCTGATCCTGGAGGAAGGAGGCCACCCATTTAAGGGCAGTCCTCCTAACCCCAGTCACGGCTAAACGGTGGGTCAACAATGCATGGTCTACTGTATCAAACGCTGCTGTTAGATCTAACAAAACGAGCAGGGCTGATCCACCCTGGTCCAGCTGGCGGCGAAGTTGGTCTGTAATGGCGACAAGCACGGTCTCCGTCCCATGCCCAATATGAAATACACTAAGTCTGAAAGAGTGGGACTTTCTAAAGGTCACCAAATAGGTTTGCATGGACAAGCAGGGATTTGAACCCTGGTCTCCAGAAACATAATCCAATGTTCATGCCATTGCACAAATGCTTGCTCTCCATACTAGATCAAGAGCTCCCATATTCTTGCTTTATTAAAACTACACATGGTATATATACCTTAAGTAATTTATCAGTTTTTCTTGAAAACAAGTAGTTTTACTTCTCTAATAGAAAGAAACATTTTTGGTTTTGATTCTCCTCCCTTTTGCTGGCCATGGTTCTTCACCATCTTTGAATGCAAACTGTCCAACAACGGGAAATTCTTTGCAAACAATGGACCATAAATGATAAGAAATAGTCATAATTATAAAATCAACCTTGGGTCAAGTGATGTGCACTCTACCCCATTGACTTGACTGGACTACATGCATATAATTTGTTACAGGATTACTGTTGGAATTTATCATATTCATATGGAGATGGGAAATTATCCAGTACAATAATGACATCTTCCATGGACCATGGGGATCGCTTTTCATGTTCACAAGTGGTTTTCACATTTAACTACTTAGACTGAACAAGGTTAAAATGACAGGCAGACATGCCATATTTTAAAATACTATCAAAAAATATAGAGCCTTGAACAGTGCATAAAATCCTGTTCTTTTAGCCCTGAACACAGTGCCCATTAGCACATAATGTTTTATTTAATCATGGAGCAATAGCTAAATGTGCATCCTTGTAATCGCTGGCAGCAGATATTTCATGGAAGTTGTAGCTATTTGTAATCCTGCAGCTGCCTCATCCTTTAGTGAAGAGACAAAGTTTCTTCATGCTTTCAAATAAGTTTGTATAATCTGGTCCATCATTATCACTTCATTTATTTAATTGGCTGCTAAATACACTCATTAGGTTTTGTGAGCAGTGCCTGGCATGTGTGATGCAGTTTTTTTTTTTAAAAAAGAGTTAGTCTTTGCTTCCTTAAACATTTGCAAATAATTAGTATTATAGTTGTTGACTTTGATATCCCTTGTTCCTGTATTACATTCAGTTAATATAACCAGCATTCAAGATTTTGCTAATAAAAATGGACTGTGATACACAGATGGTGAAGTATACTCATATAGTAGATTCACCCCTTCCTCCCTTGGTGAGAAGATGGCTAGGTTCTTAATGCATAGGAAGCATGTGTGGAATACTGTGTGAAACAGAACAAAACTTTGATCAAGCAAAGTGATAATCAAAACAAGAATTATGAGTAAAGGAAGCTCAGGAATATTGTATAAGGAGATACATTCAGGGTATAGAAATGTAATGATATACCATTGCAACACTATTGTCTTTCAGAAAAACATAGGTATTGTCTAAGGTTTTCATGGCTGGAATAACTGGGTTGTTGTAGGTTTTTCAGGCTGTATGACCATGTTCTAAAAGCATTCTCTCCTGACATTTTGCCTGCACCTGATGAACCAACCAGGACATAGCATATTATTTGAGAACACAGAAATGCTGGACTACTTTAACAACTACCATGTTAGGCTACACAGAGAAGCCATTGAAATCCACAAGCATGTGGACAGTTTCAACAGAAAGGAAGGCTCTATGAAACTGAACAAAATCTGGCTACCAGTATTTTAAAAAAACTCTAAAATCGTAACAGGAAATAAAGAACAGAACTCAAACACAGGGGAACTGCAGAGAAGAAACAATCAGGGGCAGCTAATTACCTCTCAACAAAGAATTCCCCCAGGGAGTAACAAGGCACACCTAAAAATTGCCAGGCCATTAAATGCTAATCAAGGTGGCCAATTTAAACATTCACACATAGCTCCAACAGACAAGAGTTCTTTCTCCCACCCTGGACATTCCCAAGATATATAAACCCAATTTTCCTAGTTTCCAACAGACCTCACAACCTCTGAGGATGCCTGCCACAGATGCAGGCAAAATGTCAAGAGATTTTGGATCATGGCCATACAGCCCGAAAAACCTACAACAACCCAAACATAGGTATATTCAGACCCCATTCTTGCTGCATCTTGCTTGGTGAAGACAGGAAAATTAAGTCATGATGAGCCAGTTTTGGAAGGCAGCTAGGGCTGTAGTGCCCCATAGAATGCCTTGTGCACGTTGCCCTGGAGGGTTAGAGAAAGATGTAATATATTCATAGTGACAGAGTTACCATCAACATTTACTGACCTTTGCCCAAATTAGATACCTTATATTTTCATGTATAAGTCGACATTTTAGTAAAATTTTGGATCAAGTTATCCACAGGTCATTGTGAGAATCTAAAGGAAGCCTCAACCCACTCTATTATCTCCACTTTGACATCACTTCTGTACATTTCAAATGCCCGGACAAGAAAACAGTAGTGGCAGTGGTATTCTTGCTTTTCCTTCTTGTGGAATGACATTCAACTTATCCATGTTATACTAAAATCCCTAAAACCTGTCCTTGATTTATACATGAGTATATCTGATAATCAAGAGAGTTTATATGTGTTGTCGAAGGCTTTCATGGCCGGAATCATTGAGTTGCTGTGAGTTTTCCGGGCTGTATGGCCATGTGCCAGAAGCATTCCCTCCTGATGTTTCACACACATCTATAGCAGGATCCTCAGAGGTTGTGAGGTTGAGAGTTTATATGTTTAATGGTTAGCTTAGACAGTCATCAAAATGGTAGTTGTCCAAGAATCTGGTGGGAGTGGGGGCAGTAGATATATGATAGTCCAGCTAAAATTGTTCTAGGAATAGTTGGAATACTATGTGACTGTTTTCAGAGCACATTTTGAAAGATGCATCATGGTGTATTTATATGTAATAACACATTTGGGTATTTGAAAAATTGACAATTCTTGCGTGCCAAAGCTATTTTTTTAAAAACAAAGGCTCAGTTCATAATTGCCTGCTTCCCATGTCAGCAGATGTCAAGGATCATAAGCATGATGCCAGACTCACATTGTTTGGTGCCACCAGAAGGTATGAATCCAATTGCTGAGCTGTCTGTCTTAATGACACCTTGCCTTGTTAAGGCCACTGGAGAATGTGAGCAAGCAGCAACCTGGTACATTTTCTGTGGAGAACCCAGGGATTTGTGACAGAAGGAAAACACATAATTGCAGGTGTGATTCGAAAGAAACTGAACTGCCTACTGTAGTGCCATCAAAGATGATGAAGTCAGGGCTTCCCTTGGTTTCAAAATAAATAGATATGTGTGTGATCCTGCTTCAGTTTTGCATAATGTAAACAACACAGTTGAAGTGAAATATGTAACACAATTTTTACTTTAAATTATTCATGTTTGGGCAGGTCACAGTTTTAGACATATATTTATTGTGTGTGTCAGATTGGGTGTGTTACTCTTGTTGGAAATGAGTACAGGGGGCAATACTGAATAAGCAAAACATAGAGTTAGTGGAATTATCTCCTACTTCTTGAATATGCTACTGGAAGACTTTCTTTAGAGGTGTTTATTAGCTTTATTTTGAATGGAGATGGAAAACATCAGCAACTATCCCCAGCCCACATACTCTTCTCCGTCCTCAACAGTAACTAACCTATGTGGGATACCCACAGCTGTCATATCATTTAACCAAAAATATGGACATATGAGAATAGCCAAAAGGTAAGGAAATGTGGAACAGAAAGGTAGGGGTATAAACAGATGGTGATGTTTATGTTCATCTTTTCTCACAGAAGTAGGGCCTGATTCTGATTCTAAACCTTTAAAAGAAACCCATATTGCTTCTGTCCTGACTCTATCCTTTATGGGTAATGTCCCCACTTCTTCCCAGAGGAATTCCTGGTTCGTCTATTGTTTGAGACATATAAATTGGGATGAAATTAATACAATTTTGATCAAAGTTTAGACAGAAAGAACCTGGGTTTTCCTTTATATTTAGTGTTCTTTCTGGTATAACTTATAGAATATAGCATAAAGAGTACGGGCAGTCCCCAAGTTACAAATTAGATAAGTTCCTTATGTTTGTTTGTAAGTTGAATTTTAAGTCAAAACAGGTACATTTTTAAGTATAACTCCAGCCATTTTTCTTTTTTAAAAAATGGATAGCATAGAGCAGGGCTGTCCAACTGCCGGCCCTGCAGGTGTTTTGGACTTCAACTCCCAGAAATCCTAGCCAGTTTACCAGCTGTTAGGATTTCTGGGATTTGAAGTCTCAAACACCTGCAGGGCCGGCAGTTGGACAGCCCTGGCATAGAGAGTTCACCCCTGTGACTTTTCCTTTGCTATCTGTGCCCCTGTTCAGAAGATTTCCCCTCACTTTCTGTCCCTGTTTGAATTGGATTTTGAAACAATTGGCTTGTTATGTGAACAAGGATTGGCGATAAAGCTTCAGTGGAAATAACTTTTCCCCATGATAATAACTCTTCCAGGAGTCGATTTCCCTTCCAAGGTGTAGGTTTCTCCCAGTTCTTGTTGTCTCAGCCCCATCCATAACTATGAGTTGTTTGTACATCATAAGTAAGTTTGTAACTCAAGGACAGGCTGTATAAAGTATAATTGACAAAGCTAGATGTATTAATATATGTCTGTGTATATCATCCAGATCTTGGGAGTAGCATCAATCTGGGAAAAAACACTCCTCAAATGTAAATAAGATAAGAGATGAAAATGCCAGGAGTTTTGCCAACACTGTGAGAAGTGAGCAGATGTGATCTATAATAACCTCCTAGCAGGTGTAGCAGTTGATGTAATTAGGATGGTAGTCAGCTCAGGAGTTTGCTCAGTTAGACTATTTTTCTTTTGGATCCAAACACTAGGGTTGTATCTTTGTCAACCCCCACACACACACAGTTTAAATTACAACCTACCGAAAGTTCAGAAAAGGGAAATGTGGGAGATTGAGCATATGGGACAGAGTACTCTAATTTCCTTGGTGTCCCACTTATCAGAGATTTCCAACTCTAGTCACACCCTCTATAAGATGATTCCAAACACAGAATGTGACTGTATAGCAAAAGAGGATAACATAGTGTAGCTTATAAACAGGATACTTGTGAACATATTCAGTTGAACTAGGAGATTTTCTTTCTTAAGGTATAACTTTAAGAAAGAAAGTGATACCTTCTATATTACTATTTAGACAAAAGGTTTTCTACAAGAGCAATGAATGCCAACATGTGTGGTGTGCAAGGAAGGCTTGGACCAGCTACTTTGAATGTGGATCCAGCAAGATAATGGATGCTTGAGAGTAGCAGTGTTACACACATATTCACTGAGGGCCACATCAGACTTACGGTTGCCCTCAAAGGAACATTTGTAATTATAACTGTGCCCTGGCATTGAAAGCTTTGTGGGCCACATAAAATGATATGGTGGGCGAGATTTGGCCCAATGAGCTTTGCAATTGACATGTGCAATGTGCATTAATATGTTGAGTGATAGCAACAGTATTTCATAGTGGAGATGAAATACATAGTGGAGATATTTTTCAGCAGAGCTGCACCACCTGTTTTGATGAATTCATTGTGTACGTACATGATAGATTGGTATTTGCATATTTCCTTATATAAAATGGTGAATAACTCAACTGAGTGCTGGAGGGACCCTAAGGATCTGTGAAATGGTGAATACCTCTAACAAAGTATGTCTTGCCTACACATCAGCATAGTGTTTGATGTACAGCAAAATCAAAGTTTGCTTTTTTGTATTTTTTTTCACCGAAATATATTTTGGTTGGTTGAATCGTAGATACAGAATCCATGGATACAGAAAGTGAACTGCATTTTCAATTTCCTTGCCCCTCAGTCAATGGATAATGTTAGTCAAATATTCAGACAACTACTCATGCTTTCCCAGCCTTTCCTTCCTTTCCAAATAGACTTCATTTTGGCTTCCAATTTTTATTATTCATGGTTTTGCTCCAAGCGACAGCGAGGGAGGGTGGGAGACAAGGCAGGAACAATTGGAGGAGGGAAAGCAGGAGAAAGGCCAGGGCATACCAGATGGTGTTCCTGTGGGGTATCTTATTCCACCACTTTCCTGTGCCTCTTGGTGGGCTTGGAGATAGCTGCTGGTTCTACAAACATATGATAGAGAGAGAGAGAGAAATCCTGATATGCTTAGCCTTGCATTCTTTCATCCTGTCCAGTGAGTTCTCTCTCTTCTTCTCTTCTTCTCCTCTTCTCCACAAAAAGAAAGTTTACCATCTGCTCTCATTTTAGGCTCATGATGAGGCATCCTAGCCTTTCATGCCTGTGATGACTGCTGCCTCTCACTTTCCCACTGCTCTGACATTCACGTAGAAAACTCAATGTTTCAGTCGTGCAAATGGTTTTTTCAGCTAAGCAATTAAACACTGGATTGGAAAATAATTATGTGGGATGGTTGGAGCCAAGTGATAAAATGGAATTTCAAACTCACATTAACTAATTTTTTTTCAATCACTACTATCAGCTTCTCCTCATGTGTTCTGTTTGCAACTTCGGCTCCTCTACCTGTCTCCTTAATTAAAACAAGGAGTATAATAATGTATGTGCAAAATGAAAATGCAAGCACACAATCATCACATTTTTCATAGTTTCTTGTTGTAATTTTCATTAGATTTTCGTTAGCACCTTGTTGTAAAGAAGGAAGTTTGTCTGATGAGAGAAGAACCTTCAGATACAAAAGCTGTAAATTCTTTTGGTATACACATGTGTGTAACTGTGGCAGTCCATTTTGGGGTAAATATAAATCTGGCAGGCTTAGGCTTTCCCTGAAGTCATTGTATATAGGCAAGATAGATGTGTTATGTCTCATTTACAGACAAATTCCATGGCCAGCTTATTACGCAATATAAATGCAAGTGAATTATTTCTAGGTAAGTCATTGAAGTACTATTTTTCTGTTATGGAAAACATTGGATAAACAGCAGCCAGTACACATGCGAGATGAAATTAGATGTGTGAAATTAGATGTTTCAGTACCTTCCATACAGCTTCTGATTGAACGCAGGAGCAGTTTTATCACTTGCTGTCAGGCTTTCAGTCTTCTGTATATTTCCACACTTGGATGGATGTGTATATTGTATGTTACTGAGAGGTGAGGCTGGCAGTACTTCAAGATTTGCTATCTCAGGTATAGTGTTTTCCATGTCTGTTTTCTAGGTAAAGATTCATAGGTACTATTTGATCATATCTGCTGCTTTAAATTCATACCCACACTGACTGATATAGAAATGCGCACCAACGGCATGCACAAATATATCACTCCCACCCTTATATCTAAAACACCACTGCCTTGTTACATTGGCAATAGCATAGAAAATTTGCATATAGGAGCAAATGGCATGAATGCATGTATGAGAAAAAGCTACACAGAAATCCCATGTTGTGGAAAGAAGAAGCAATGTTCTTTATTTAAAGCAAGCTTTTAAGGCATGCATTTGTGCAGGGATTTTGATTACATGAATACCAGTGCTCAAATTGTTGCAGTCAGCATTGATGGGGAAAGATTGCTGCAAGTAGACCTTCTAGCTCAGTCCCGCTTGCAGTTCTATCCTTTTCTTGCTTTCTCCCACATCCTGTCTTCTCAATGTTTTTGAATGTGTCTGTCATTAAAGAGGAAGGAGGGGAGCAGGTGTTGTTTAGCTGAATGCTTCAAGAGCCCCCTCAAGGCTCTCCCGGCATTAAACTTTTGTGCTCAAAATGTGGAAATGTTATTTGAGGTGAGTATAAGGATATGACATGTAAATAAGCATGGTACAATACTGATTACAGCCAAAAAACCATCTCTGGCATATAAAGGAGATTAGAGTTAATGATATCATCAGTGAGGAGGAGTCCTGTTCTCTATGCCAGCTGTACCTGGTGATTGACATCACTCATCATTTCTTTTTCTCACTCATCAATTATTATTTTTTCTCCCCTGATTGACTGGATCTTTCAAGACAGTAGTGCAGCTAAAGGGCCAGTGAAAAAATTCCATACCTTATAGTTGAGATATCATGTGTTGCATGTTGCATATTGCATGTGTTGTATCTTATACATTTCACATGTAGCTCAATGGCTCCCCCTTGCAGATTCCAGTCCCCATTGGATTGCAGCTGCACAAGTGAAGGAAAGGATTGGCCGTTGACCTTATTGCAGCTCCGCAGAGAGAAGGGGACTGGGAGATGGTTGAATAGCAGGGACTGGCACTTGTCCTCCCTTCTTCAGTTCCCTGGAAACTGAGGAATTAGGAGCTGCCAGATAATCAAGGACTGCCTCTCCTCCCTTCTGCATTAGAGAGGGAAAAGGACAACAATCTCATTCCTCTTCTTTTGACTTTCTAACAAGTTGGTGCTGCAGGGGACAAGAATTACTCCTTGATGAATCACACTTCACCATCAACAATTACCCATGGGCAGTAGTCATGTGTTTGGTAACCGTTTCTGCCATTGAATCCATGTTTTCGTACTGTTCTTTCATTTGGATGGCACGATACAATACCCCCCCTCTGGCACAAATAAACTGCAAAAAGAAATGAAAGGTTGAATGGTAACTGTTTGTGTGCCTGCTTTTCATGAGCACAATTTAATCTTTTTATTAATCCCCCAGCAAACAAAAAATACACCCCCATTTACTCTCCTCTTCCAGGAGATCATCACTCTTTCTTATCTGCAAGTGGGAAGCGTCTTTAAAATACCTTGGAGAGTGTGTGTATGGCTCTTCCTCCCTCCTTCTCAGCTCTTGGAGCTGCCTGGCACCACCTTTAGTCCTTGCTTGCTGCTGCCGCCACCACTGCCGCCACCACCATCTCTCATGAAAGGAAGGCACCTCCAGCCCCCTTCATGCATCTTACTCTAGAGCAGTGGTTCTCAACCTGTGGGTCCCCAGGTGTTTTGGCCTTCAACTCCCATAAATCCTAACAGCTGGTAAATTGGCTGAGATTTCTGGAAGTTGTAGGCCAAAACACCTGGGGACCCCACAGGTTGAGAACCACTGCTCTAGAATAATCCAGGCAGCAGCAATGACCCAAGGTGCCAGCGTCAGTCCCAAGAGCCAAGGAGGAGGAGAGGATCAGAGGCACAAAGGAGGAAGAGGAGAGGAGAGGAGCTGTAGGCACTTTCCATGAATGAACGATGAAGGAGAAGGAGGAGGGCATCCAGCATGAACGATGAAGGAGAAGGAGGAGGGCATCCAGCATAGCAGCAGCAAGCAAGGACCCAAGATGGCAGCTCTCCAAGACAAACTATGCCATTACCCAAAATGATTGGGTGGGGAGGGGAATCCCCTCACATTGCAAGCAGTAAAGGAGGAAGTGAGTGAGACTGTGTATGTGGTGTTTTGTGAAGCATCATTTAGAAGGAAAGATAGAGGGTAAAGTGTGTGTGTGTGTGTGTGTGTATGTGTGTGTGGAGGGGAATGTTTTAAAGGATTTTTTATTTATAGAAAGAAAAAAAATCCCAAAAAATTGAGAGATGACCCAAACATTATAAAACTTGGTGGGATAAGAGGGGTAGATGTGCCCTCCATGTGTAGTGCTTTTCACCCTTCTAGCCTTTAAACTCAGAGGAAGGGGATCCTGGGAAAGCTGCACATGTTGGCCAATGGTCCAAAATTTTTTGTTCTTTTGGACCCGGAACAAAAAAAGCTCATTTGGAAATGCACCCATTTTTAGAAGAGGCATTCGAAAATGAAAACAGGGCGTTATGAATGAAACATACAGAAACAGATAGTGATGGTATACAAATGCACAAGACTAATGGGCAGAAAGGAAGTTATGGATAGAGCACAAGCAGCAGTTTCTTGCCATCTATTCAGAACCATTCTCACAGATAAAATATTCACATATGTCAATAACAGGATTCTGGCTTGTGCCTGAACATTTCTGAGAAGGACTATTTCCGAAAAATCTGGAGCTGCCTGCAGCTTCTGCCCAGTAAAACAAGTGTACAGTGAATAATCTCTTTCAGGAAGACAACAAGCAATAAACTGTTGTGAAAGATTCAGGAGGTAAGATGTTTTTGGTGTTCATTTTTTACTGTAAAAACAGTGTTGATGGGCTGTATATAAATATTGAAAATAAACAGGTATTTTCAGAGTTTGAAAGCTGGCTGAGCTCGACATTGCCTATTTCATTTCTGCTGCCATCAAGATACTGGATTTCATGAGACAAATTACCTAGCTTCTTTCTACAATTTATTTAAAACTCATTGTTCCTTCATGTACATATCACTTTGGTTGTAAATTACGTGGCCAATGCTTTGATTAAAAATTTTCCATAATTTTGAGGAGTCTGTGTTCCTGAATTTACTCTGCCAAAACGTTCTATCAAATTAATTAGCAGTGCAAATGAATAGATGAAACAGTAGTTAAAGTAGGCAGTTCTGAAGTCATAATTAACTTTTCTCAAGTGATATTAATTTTTTTCCATCAGAGGATTACAATTAACTTTTTAAGGTAGTAATTTCTAGCAAATACCTATATAGATGATATATAGATCTACCCTAAATTACCATAGTAACAATTTTCAGACAATGAAAACATATAAATAAAGATTTTCTATGCCTTGGTTCAGTCATAAATAAAAATTGAGACTGTAGTTAAGACATCGAGATAAGACAAGGATTTAGAAGATGGCTATGAAAGAATTAGAGTATCCTTAAGTGTAAAGATACATATGCAATTGAATACTGAGGTCTGTGTTGTTTATGCCATATTATTTCTGATTGCTATGTGAAAAGTGGATGGTGAATTAAAAACTGATTTGAAATGAAGTGTTTTTGAGAAGTTCTATTGGTAGTATGAACTGCTCCAAGGACAAATGAATGAATCTTAATGGTAGAATTATAGAATCATATATTTGGAAGACACCATAAAGGTCATCCAGACAAACCACCTGTCATACAAGAACACATAATCAAATTAAGGCTGAACTCTCCATAAAACACAACTGACTAAACCAAGACTATCATACTATGGACAGATCATAAGGAGATGGAACTCTTTGGAAAATTCACTAATGATTGTTAAGATGGGAGACAGTAGAATCATAGAGTTAGAAGAGACCTTGTGGACCATCCAGTCCAATCCCCTGCCAAGAAGCAGGAAAATTACATTCAAAGCACCCCTGACAGATAGTCATCCAGACTTTAAAAGCCTTCAAAGAAGGAGTCTTCTCAGGGCCAGGGAGTTCCACCGCTGAACAGTTCTTACAGTTAGGAAGGTTTTCCTTATGTTCTGGTGGAATCTTCTTTCCTGTAGTTTGAAGCCACTGTTCTGTGTTGTAGTCTCCAGAGCAGCAGAAAACCAGCTTGCTCTCTCCTCCCTATGACTTCCACTCACCTATTTATACATGGTTCTCATCATGTCTCCTTTCAGCCTTCTCTTCTGAAGGCTAAACATGCCCAGCTCTTTAAGCCACTCCTTATAGGGCTTGATCATTTTAGTCACCTTCCTCTGGACACATTCCAGCTTGTCAACATCTTCCTTCAGTTGTGGTGCCCAGATTTGGGCACAGTATTCCAGGTGTGGTCTGACCAAGACAGAATAGAGGAATATTTCATTACAAGTGAAGTGAAGTCACGACTTTAACAATGACTTTCATTCCATAAGTGTGCTATCTGGCATTTCAATGTTGGATCCACTCATTTCAACCCACTCAGAGATTCCCAGTATTAGATCCCTCAAAACATTTATCACAACCTCCTTGTTGGGAAGACCTCCACTCAAGCTGTAGGTATATGTTAGAATCCTACAGGGGCCTCTGTTAATTGTAAACAATGAAATGGAATCCTGTTGTTTACATATTATATTACTGCAAGTGCCATTAATATTATGTCACATAATTAATTTTGTAAACATAATTTAAATCCTGATTAAATTCATATCATTAGCATTTTTGATTGAATGGGTGCATTACTGCTAGTTTTCCAGGCATAATAAAACACTCCCACAGTTTTATTGAAGTTGTTACAAAGCCATATACCTTCAGATAATATCCCTGATTTTTAAAATTTATTTTTGCATGTGGTAGCTTTAAAACAAAATAAAAATGCCGCCGGGGGAAAAGCTTTTTTTTCTTGCCACATTAAGATTACTTTCATTCTTACTTCCCCCTTTCTCTGTAACCTGTTTACTGTTCTACCTACTGACAGTAAATCAAATGGATAGAACTATCACTTTCTGCCAGCGGCACTTGCTTTTTGTCAGCTGCATTCTGGGCATTCACCACTTCAGCCCTTGAAGAGACATTAGGTTTAATTACAACCGATCAGGTGCTTTGAAGCTGGGATTATTTCAGGTCTCAAAGGGTAGCCATGTGGAAATGGATCAGGGCTCCAGGAGCACATGCTTTATCCTCTCTCCATCAACACTAATTTTTGAATGTCTCATATAGTCTCTTGAAGCTGCAACCATTTATTTTCAGATTCCCACCTTTTGTACTCCTATAAGATATTGTTGGACTATACCTCCCAGCAGCCCTGGTCTTGCATTGCCTATAGCAAGAAATTCTGGGATTTGTAGTCTAATGACACCAGAAGGTCTCCAAGATTTCCATCATGCTTCACCCAATTTTGCTGTAGAATCTCTGTACCTATAGGGTCAATAGCTGCATGTATGTATGTATGTATGTATGTATTCGTATCTCTATATGGCTTGCCTGAGGAGCTTCCTGGGCTTCCAATTTTGAGTTCCCTCATCTGCCTAGAGTAATATGATTTGATTTGAACTAAGGAGACTGCACACCAGTTTAATTATTGCTCATTGATCACATTTCTCCCAGACTCTGAATATGTTCTTCTTTCCATTCGTCGTCCATGAGTCCTGAGTCTGAGTGAGAGAGGATCTACCCTAGCAAACCCTTTGTATCGTTATCCCAATACCCACATGCATATGGGATATATTGATCATGGTGATGAGATCATGATATGAATAAACATAACAGTTTAAATAATGTACCAGCAAGGCCTTCTCGCGGACCATCCTAAGAAAGTCCCATCCCCCCCGGCTACATGCCTGCTACTGCATAATAGTTCAATTCCCCCTTTTCTTCTAAAATGGTGAAGTGGTATATCATTTTGACATTGCAAATACTCATTTTAATTATTTTTGGTATTTTCTTTAACACAGAGACATATGCATGTTTCCAGGATGGCTAATGTCAGACCAAATAAATATTAGTTCAAACAGTTGTGGGTTTTTGTTCATATGCATATGATTGCAAATACTCTGTTTTAAACTAGTTAACAATCTGGTTAAAAAACAGATAACAGAAATAAGTATTTGCTTATCATATCTAACAACTTTTATGGGACATGACTGCAGACCTGTGCATAAGCTCCCTGGGAGTATTTGACATTAAAGGAAGTAATGGTTTCTTCTAGGTGGACTAATTAAACTTGTAAAATACATTCCATTTTAATAAGTGGTATTCAGCCAGCTGATAAACCATCTTTAGATTTTAATTAGAGCTGCAAACCACCATGCAAACAAGTGTTAACATTTAAGCCATTAGCATCAAGTAAAAACTTTACAGATGACAAGTAAAATAATCAGCCTTTGCTTGCTTTTCTCATTTTCTGACTCCAAAAACTTGTATATGCTGAAAACAATAGTAAACTCTGAAAGCTTTTTTACTATCTCATTTGTTTGGCAGATCAAAGATTGCCTATGAAGTACCTTGGTAATCAAGCAGGTTATTCTATTAAAAACACTAGGGCTGTTTGATAATAATAATAATAATAATAATAATAATAGCTCATTGGCTGGAGGAAATCAGATGGTTGCTTGGAAACCACCTTAGCACAACCAGCCAATGACGGAAGGCTCCAGAGAAAAGGCAGAAGTGACATCCGACTCCCTTTCTGACAATGGCGGACCAGAGCTTCGGTGTAGCGACGCCACTTCCGGTTAACTTTAATTCTTCAAAATAGGTTAAAGAAGTAACTTTTCCCCGACACTTTCCGAAATTTTGTTAGATTCCGACAAACCTACCCAGCCCTAAAAAACACCCTAGAACTGTGTTGTATTCCCTCTGCACACACCATTAATGTTGATCTCACTGTGGATCTGATAGATAAACTCGTCTTCCATCAGTCTCTCTCTTTGGCAGCTAAATAGATTGTTTGGGATAGAAAGTCATGCTAATAGATCCCCAGAAGTAATAAATTCCGTGCAACTTCTATGGGCCATCCACTGTGCATGGGTTCCTTCCCCTTTGCAATGTTCATCATTTACCTCTTCAAACAGAGTATTTTGCCCTGTTCTGCCACTTTTACACAATTCATGACAGGCTCTGCCCTCATTCCTCCCAAACTGGGATGGAAGTGCCAGAAGGCGCTTCCTCCTCCACTATAGTGTGTTGCCCAAATCCGTTTTTGGGAACACATTTTCAACAAAAGTTGTTGCAAAATGTGCACAAAAGTTGTGTAATCTTAAAGTCTTCATTCTTAGACACATGAATGAGATTGAAGAGCTCTAAGGTCTAAAGGATTTCTATTAATGTACTACCCTGATTTTCTTATACATTTGTAATGTTCTAAATGGTTTTACTTTCATTAGTTATTAATAATTCATTAGTTATTTATACGGTGTTGTTATATTTTAGCTACATGTATTTTTATTTTTATTTTTAGCTGTTCCAGTCTTGGGCAGAAGCAATAAAAGAATTGGTTAGTTGAATGAGCATGAAACAAGTGAAAAATTTTGATCCATATATGATACATCACTTTCAGTTTTCAAAACAGATTGTGATGGGCAGAAGAATGAACAAGATATCTCAAAGCACAATCAAACAGAAACCCTTTGTATCCTCTGTGGCCCTCCCCCCTTTTGTCATGATCACTGAGGTGGCACAGTACTGAATAATAATCTGTATCGATTTGTTTTGTGTTTTGCTTTTTACCATTTCTCAGAAATTGTACATGACATTCTTTTGTGTGACAGAGGATGAAAAGGCACATTCTTTGCATGTATCCCTTGGGAGGTTGACGGGGCAATCCATTAAACCAATGAGAATAATCAGACAACTGAGCCCCCGCAGGGAGCCTCAATGTCTTATGGAAAACTGTTCTCTTGCTCGCTGGAAGAGAAACATCAAAACTACACAAAAAATGAATTTGCCATTGAATAAATTTGTAGATAGGCTTGAATATTCTTGAAGTGAAATTGGTAGGAGGGGCAACATAGTTTCCTCAGGGTTATTCCGAATCCTCTTGAGTGCAAATCTATCCTCAAATGTTACTCAATGAAATTATGATAGATATTTAAGATATAGAGATCCGCTGAGCAGCTCTTTCCAGAGAGAAAGAGGTTGGATTGTGACTCAAGGCACAACATTCTTTTTCATGTTCAATGTCTGGTGGAAATTTCCTGACAAAGCAACAACAACAAAATGTTGTCAGTCTTGATTTGCAACGGCTCATTTACTCCAATATTGCATGTTACTTTTAGCAACCCCTTCTCTAGCATTGTCCAGCATGTTATATTTGCTTAATTAAAGGTATAATAAACAAATCTAACTTGAATATACAAAAATATTTTGGGGCCACCTGTCTATGTTTCATGGCATATTACTGACATCAGAAATGTAGTGCATTTTTCAATGAATGGCTTACTTATTCTGTATAGTAATTTCTGTTTGTTTATTTGTTTTAATGAGAAACCTGTATCTTACTCCAGGCTCTTTGTGTCAGGAAAGTCAAACAATTGATCATGACATCTAATAGTCCACCATATCTAAATAAATGATCCTATCAATAAAAAGGCATTTCTCTTACCTATAAAAGTGTCTCTCGTTGCACAGGCTTTTAGGTGAAAAGAATGCACATACCCTCCCATGTTCGTATGATACGATACTGGGACACACTGCTTTATAATTGGAAAGCTTGAAAATTATTATCCAAATAGGGATATTTGGATAATAGTGGAAACTTGACTTAAGAGTGAAAAGAAAGTCACCATTGGCAACACAGCACAACAATAATCCATAACAACAGAACATTAAGTGTGATAAAATGAAGGAACAATGATAATTACCTGAATGAATGATTGATACTTTAAAAAAAGTTAATGCTAGTGGAATCTCTAGTTCTAGCATCATAAAAATATGGAGATAGTTTTCAGACTTGTGCTGAAATTGTTTTGAAAGTGCATGAAAAGTGAATGAGAAATAACTCATAGGTACCAGAAACAATAAGTAAGAGACAGGAAGAAAGTTGGGTAGTGTAAATATCTATAACAAGAATGGCAGTAGTGCCACTACAAGCTGCATTATGCAAAAGTGTTGTGCTTCAGGATTTTTTCCCTGTTCATGATACAGTTGGGAACAAATATTGTCCAGCTTCTGATAAATTGTGTGTGTGCGTGTGTATCCCAGATTTTGAGCCCTTATTTGTAATGAGATGTCGTATGTGGCCATCTTATCTCTGTGATGACTACACATGCCATCTCTTAATATTACACGTAAATGTTCAAAACCTGGCTTTATGTAAACTGTGAAACCCAGACACCTGACACTTCACATGGCACCTTAAGACTTGTGTGTGTAGATATCTTAATTGCTGCCTTAAGGTACCCAGGTATAGAGATTTGGAGGCGATAACAAAAGGAGATGAAAGTCCATCAGAGGTGGAGATCAAGGGAATTACAAATAGAGATGGTGGTCAAGAAAGAGTAAGAGAAGGTGAAAGATGAGAATAAGGAAAGGAGGAGGAGGAGGAGGACAACAACAACAACAACAACTGCATGTGGGCATTATAATAAGTGTTTAACCCAAGCAAAATGGGTACTTTTACAAGTTTGTATACTGCCCCAGACAGGTAGTGGCATTACACATCCATTTCCCAAGACATATCCCTTTGTCTCCAAAGAAGTTTCACTAAACAATATCTGCAGTGTAGAAGTACCCTCATTATGTTTTCCCAAATAGGTGACATACACTCTTCTGCTATATCTGTTTACCTATCACCTACAACAAAGGGAATGGAGGAAAGGAATTTTAATGCTGCCATAGAGAGATGCATTTTTTCTTTGCTTGGGGATTTTATAAGCCTTGCGCACATGAATATGGATATTTACTGCCATTGCACTACAGCTGAATGGCATATAGCTTGCTAAATGGGGGAAAAATCCAAGCAGTGCTATTTCATTGGCACAGCACTTGACTGCTTTCTTCACTGCATGTGACTTGGTATGAATGTAAATGTGGTGCAGTGCCAACATACGCTATGATTCTTTATTGGAGACTCAGAAAATTCAACTCAGGCTGAAGTCAGTCTATTTTTGGGTGAAATTTCCAGAGCAGCTAGACAGCGCTGTTGAATTTAATTAGCAATAATGTGATTTTAGATGTCAGCAGTTCTGCTATCTTTAAACTAAGTGTGTGCTCTATCAGTGCCCCCTTGTTCATTATAAATGGGCCACACATCCTTTTGAAAAACATACATGATCTTCCTCTTAATTTTTTAAATGCTGATGGCTTAGAGGCTGTTGGGAACTTTGAAGGAGGGCAGGATTTTCTGTGACAAACCTTAATCAAGCATTTTAGCTCAAAGTCTTTCTTTGCTGAAACAATTATCTCCTGAATGTAGAGTGGTGATTGTATGGACTCTTTGCTCTCATCTTACCACAGCATGGGATCTAGAAAACTACAGGGTGATATGTATTCATAATTCTCTACCTCGCATGAAAAATGTGAAGCAGTATCCACAAGCAAGCAGATGTGAACCCTCTGCAAATGTTGAATTTATAAATAGCATTTGATTTTTTACTAGCCAAGTGCTTGTTACCTAAATTCTCCCTTCACATTTTTGAGAAGTGCAGAATCTGTAGGTGATACATTCCATGACTTTGATAAGGAAAACCATGGGTTTGAAGAAACATCCTCTGGCAGAGCACTCCATAGGGTTGGATGGGAGGACCTAGGAAGTGCATAGAGAGAACACCTCTCTAGACTTGCTATGTCCTCCACTGCAACTTTATTATCACCTTCTGGTGGAAACATACCTTAGAATCACCTGGAGCACATAACAGTGTTCCCTTGCTACTTCACAGTTTGCTTTTTGCAGACTCACTGTTTCAAGGTTTTTCAATAAATATGAATTAAAAATACATATCAATTACCTGTGAGGAACCCCACATGGATTTGGTGGTTAAAATCCCCTCCGACGCCATGTTTCACAGCACAGCCACTGCATGACAGGAAAGTGGGGGGAGCCATGAGGGGAGAGGAGGAGAGGAAGGAGAAGAAGGTGTGCACGAGTGGGAAAGGTGGCAGGGGAAGAGGAGGAGAAGGAGAGGGAAGTGTAGTGTGCAAGGGAAGGGGGGAGGAAGGGTGGGGGAAAGAGGAGAAGAAAAAGAAGGCAAAGTGATTGAGATAAGGGGGATAGAGGAATGGCCAGAGCCACTGTACATACATTATACCCCTACTTTGGGGATTTTCACTTATTGCGGATGGTCCTGGAATGTAACACCTGCAAAAAGTGAGGGAACACTGCATATCAAATTCAAGGCCTATAAGCCGAATCATTTTATGTGACCCTCCAGCTAGTTGCTTGACTACAGCTACGAGGGCGGGTCAATAAGTCTGTGACTTTTTGAATAAAACACAGGTTTTTGGATAAAAAATCATTTTATTTTTCAATGTCTCTCCTTTGAGCTCTATACACTTTATCCAACATTTCTCCATTTTTTTATCCCTTCCAAAAAATAAGATTTGTCAAGGTCATCAAAATAGGTATTTGTTTGTGAGATGATTTCATTGTTGGAGTCAAATCTCTTTCCGCCGAGCCATTTCTTCAGGTTTGGAAACAAGAAAGAGTCACTTGGGGCTAAAACCGGAGAATAGGGTGGATGAGGGAGCAATTTGTATCCCAATTCATGGATTGTTGCCATGGCAACTGCACATGTGTGCACCATTGCATTGTCCTGGTGCAAAATAACTTTTTTCTTGGCCAAATGCAGACTGGTTTTTTTTCAAATCCTCAATAAATCAGCCCAATAAGTTGGAATAATATTCACCATTGATTGTTTTACTCTTTTGAAGGTAGTCGATGTGGATTATACCGCGTGCATCCCAAAAAACGGTCGCCATTACTTTATTGGCTGACAAACCCACCTTGGCCGTCTTTGGCACCCACTGTTTTGACTGCTGTTTGGTCTCTGGTGTGTTGTGGTAGATCCACGTTTCGTCCACGGTTATGAAACAACACAAAAACTTGTCCATATTGCGGTTGAACAATGCCAAACACTCCTGCAAAATTGTCACATGATTGTGTTTGTGGTCGATTTTGAGCAAACGCGGCACCCATCTTGCGGAAAGCTTTTTCATACCCAAGTGATAATTTAAAATTGAAACCACTGAACCATGTGAGATGTCTATGGCTTCCACAATCTCTCACACTTTCAATCTCTGATCGGCCAACACCATATCGTGAATTTTTTCAATTGTTTTGAGTGTAGAGACCTCAACTGGGCATCCAGAATGTTCGGCATCTTCCGTGCTTGTACGGCCACAACGAAATTCAGTAAACCACTTTTTTACCATTGAAATTGATGGTGCAGAGTCCCCATAGTATTTATCAAGCTTAGCCTTGGTTTGAGGGATGGGTTTTTTCCGCAAAAAGTAATACTTAATGAGCACACAAAATTCACTTTTTTCCATTTTCTCCTCAAATCACGCGGTAGTCTGCTATCAATGGCTGTCAAATACAAACTAAATGACACAGCTTGTTCAAATTTTGACAGGAGTCAACTGACAGATGCCTGTTGGCAGGAGCAGTGTTGCCCTTTCAGTTAAGATGTAGGAAATTCAAAAAGTCACTGACTTATTGATCCACCCTCGTATATTCCTCATCATTAGCCATAGGCACCGGGAATGTGGTGCAGCTAGCTGGGTGTCAGCTGCATAAGATCTCTACTGACCAGAAGGTCATGAGTTCAAGTCCTGCAAGGGGCGGGGTGAGCTCTTGACCAATTGTGTAGCTAATTGTTGACCTTTGCAACCTGAAAGACAGTTGCATCTGTCAAGTAGGAAATTTAGGTACCACTTGTGTGGGTTGGCTAAATTTAAGTGATTTACGAGGCCATAAAAATCTCCAGGAAATGCACAGAAAAGAATGAAGGAATGTGACAGCTCCTCCTGGTGGCCAGAACCTGGAATGTTAAATTGCCTCTATGTCTGTTGTAAGGACTCACCCAGTTGGCTAGGCTGAAGCCTGTGAGGTCAGCCTATGTAAACAGTTTGGCATCCATGTTGAGAGGGAGTGTCCACAGGGCAGCCATTATGGGAAGGAATTGTTAGAGAGGGGGAGTGGTTTGGAAGTCTTCTGGGTGGAAACAGTATGGTCCTGAGGATTGGCTAGAGAGCTGAGGGGAGGAGCCGAACTGGTTAGGAGGGAAAAGTGTCTGCTGAAAAGGAGGGTGATTGAGTCTGAACTAGGAGTCTGAAGCAGTCTGTGCTCTGTAGCAGAAGCATCCAATGATTTATCTGAGCTAAGGGTCCGGGAAGCTGACAGCTCTTAGTGTCAGAGGGGCAAGACTGGTGAAGGTGACAGAGTTTTTAGGAGCCTTTTAGTGCTGACCAGTAGTAGTCTGTCAGGAAGCCTTGAAATCTCTTAGTCTAGGTTGGCTCAGGGACTGAAAGCTAACAGGAGGGATTCCTAGAAAAGGAGTTTGTTAGCTTGTTCAGACAGCCTGAGGAACTTCAGGCAGCTAACTCTTCTAGTTAGTGGAAACTCACAGCTAATCAGGGAAACTGATAGTGTGAGGAAAGGTTTCTAGGACAGATATGTTTGGGGACAACTAAACTATCTGTGTTAGTTTTGGAAGTTAATAGTCTGAAGGGAAATTCTGTCAGATAGTTTCTGTGTTATATGTTGAAGAAGATCTATTGAAACTAAGATTAGAAGTTAACTGTGCCAAACAACCATTATGCTCTTTCAAGTTTAAAGTAACCATTACACTTCTGTGCCTTCTTAAAGAAAACTGTTGAAACAATAAACATTTTTCTGTTCAGTTTAAGACCCAAGCCTCGTATTGTGCCATCTTTCATAAGAAGCCTCTACCTAGTGCCAGCTTTCTGAAAAGCCATTTGTTTTACCTCTCTGGATGTTGGTGAACTACAACTCCCAAGCGTCAAGGTATATTTTCCCCAAGCTCCATGTGTGTTCATAGTTGGGCATATTGAGTATTCATGCCAAGTTTGGTCCAGATCCATCATTGTTTGAGTCCACAGTGCTCTCTGGATGTAGGTGAACTACAACTCCCAAACGGCAAGGTCTATTTTCCCCAAACTCCATATGTGTTCATAGTTGGGACATATTGAATATTCATGCCAAGTTTGGTCCAGATCCATCATTGAGTCCACAGTGCTCTCTGGATGTAGGTGAACTACAATTCCCAAACGTCAAGGTCTATTTTCCCCAAACTTCATGTGTGTTCATAGTTGGACATATTGAGTATTCATGCCAAGTTTGGTCTAGATCCATCATTCTTTGAGTCCACAGTACTCTCTGGATGTAGGTGAACTACAATTTCCAAAGTCAAGATCTCACCAAACAATTCTCACAAAACCTTTCTAGTGTTTGTTGTGCCTCATCTGGTTCAATTATATCGTTCATGGAGTTCAGAATGCTCTTTGATTGTAGGTTAACTATAAATCCCAGCAACTACAACTCCTAAATGACAAAACCATTTTTAAGTGATGGTCACTCCTTGTAGGTGTCTTGTGGCCAAATTTGGCAGCAATTCGTCTAGTAGTAAGAAATCAGTTTGTGTGTGTCAACTGTGTGGAAGTCCCTGGCAGAAGGAGGTTGGACTGGAGGTCTCCTCCTATTCTAGGAACCCGTTGTTGTTGTTATTATTATCAGAGGCTGAATGGCCATCTGTGAGGAATGCTTTGATTGTGTTTTTCCCTTATGACAGGAGGTTGGACTGGATGGCCCTTGGAGGTCTCCTTCTACTCTAGGAATCTGTTGTTGTTGTTATTATTATGATTATTAGCAGAGGCTGAATGAATATTATCATCATGTCATTATTATCATTATTATGAATAAATTCAGGGGCTTATACTTGTTGAAATTAATGACAAAATGCTGTAGTTCAATATGGATTCACTTCTGTCTTTTCTCTGTTTTCCTATATTCAAGGGGACAAACCTTTTTCTGTGTTAAAATAAGGCTCTAGTTGTTTATACTGAAGTCTAGATAAATGTAATTTGTCTGGCCCATGAGAGTGGATGCATGGTGGAAGTAAGCAGATTTCCTTTCTCATGAGCGCCATCTAGCTGTGCAGGGAGTAATATTACAGTTAGAGGGTAATATTGGCCCTGCCTGCTTGCTCACTCCCTTCCAATCAAAGCAATGAAGGAGGAGTTAAGACATGATGTGGTTTGTGCTCTATGCCTCCATTTTGTGCCTCATGTTTCTTCTGTTCTACCTTTTTGAACATGCTGCATGTGTGTTACTGCTTTGTGTTGCTTTTCTACAATAAAGTAGAAATGTTTTGATAACATGGCATGGTTGCTCAGATGTCTTATTTCCAGTTTGAGTCCTCATAAGCCACATTTGCTGTAAACTGTTTTGAACTGCTACTTTGCTGCGTTTTTATACTTTGCAGGCCCTTTTTTCTACAATAATAATCACATTTAGTTGAATTCAGTCTTAAAATTAATCATATTTCCAAATATTTTGCTTTTATGGCTCTCTGAGTAGTGGGTAGGTAGATCATTTTGACTTGGTTGTTTTATAAGTAGCTTGCATGCTGAAAACGTGTGAGCACCCCTGGTCTAGAGCAATTTCACCAATTGATTCCAGCACAGATGTGATGGTTTATCAAGGATAAACAGAGTAAAACGGTGTCTTAGGTCGCTGGGGTGTTGGAGCAGCTAGAGCTCCCTAATGGTCAAGAGGCCAAGAGAGTGGGTCCCAAAGGGGAAGCCTGACAGGACTAGTCAGAGCCCTAAAAAGGGGGATGCCAACTCTGGTCAAGCCACCTGTTTTTACTGTCACCAAGAAGCACATTATAACTCCTGCCCAAAGTTGGCAAATAAGAGACCTGTCACCCCGCCAAAATTTTTCAAGGTGGTAAAGAAAGTACCTCAGGAGGAAGATCCCACTCCTGAAGAAAATGTGCCTAGAGTCATGAGGGTGTGGAGTGTGAATTGAAAGATCAACAAAGATTATCTTGAAGAGATCGAAGTTAATAAGGAGAGGCTACTTGGGCTTAGGGATACTGGGGCGGACGTGTGCCTGGTCCAGCCACAGTTATGTTATCGAACAACCGCCAATCCCCCAGGCCTATGGTCAGACAACCGGGCAAGCCCCGTGGACCGACCACGGGGCAGAGACCGCGAGGGTTCAGTTAACCTGGCGAGCCCGGAGCGACTAGGTCCTCGTAGCCTACCCGCCTCCCGTAGATCCAATTATGCTCACCAATGCTGCAAGGTAGATGCCACGAAATTGTTTATTCTGCTCAGCTGAGAGGATGCGAACCGCAATACCCTGATTCCCGCAAAGAACGCATGCTTATACATTGAAAACATTGGCTTTTAAAGGTTACAGAACTGTCAAAACAATTGAACTTCCCGCCCGCCTTCTTCTGGGCCGGCTCTGCTGGTGATTGGTTGGAACGTTTGAGGCCAGCTGATGGGCGGGAGGCCGGTCAGTTCCAGGGAGCCTATCAGCGCTCGCTCCCATTTGCCGGCTTCGGCCACTCAGAGGTCTGTGGCCATATATGGAGTTCCAGGAAGGAAGGCTTAGGTGAAGCTGTCATCAGGAAAGGATTATGAAAGAGGATAAAGAGGCCTTTGGCCAGGCGATAGCCCAAGGCAACAGAATCCGGATTTTGCTATTGTTTTTGATGATGCGATTACTGAGTCTATGTGCTTCCCTCATGTGTGAATGAGGAAGAAGGAGAAGAAAGGAAGAGATCCAACGAAGATAATTCATTTGGATCCTGGGTGGCAAAAGTTCTATTGTGAAGCACACCTGGGTTCCGAGGCCAGATGTGTCATTCGTTATGCAATTCAATCATCTTTTGTCCAATTTCCAAAGGCAAGTTAAGCTTGACGACTCAGACCGGCGAAACTGCCTCCGGATCCGGCCAGACGTGGAGTTGAAACAAGAGTTCAATTTCCATAACAAGACTATGACCGGGCAACGCATGCAATATGAAATGGTGGTCAATAAAGAGGTGTGGAAAGGGCTTGGCAGCATTTCCTCTTGGCAAACATAGTAAACATTCTCAAAGCAGTCTTTTCTTAACAAGGGCAAGAAGGGGAAGGGTTACAAGGGGTCAAAGGGAAAACTTATGAAGCCACACTGTACATACAGGGAGATCCCCAGCAATTTCCCAGTACATTCCCATACAGTTCTTGCTCCCAGAGTTATGATCTTTAAAACAGACAACGCAGGGCTGCCTTCCTTCTGGGAGTTGTAGTTCTCCTTGATGTAATTACTGTCCTTGGGAACTGCAGAGCCTTTGGGGCTTGGGGTGCAAAGCAGTGAGAATAGCAGCAAGAGGAGTCCATGACCAGTGTCCTTGGGTGAACTGAGCTCAGCTGAGAGCCAGGCTGCTGATAGCGAGCGGCCGCATTTCCGGGCTTTCCCCAGGCATGGGATGGAGAACGGTGAGAAGAAAAGAGCAGAGACAAGATGGGGGAAGAGGCAGAGTGCCTTGGGGCAACAACGGGGCAAATTGGGGGAACTTCCAACTTGTGGATACTGAATGCATGGGTTCTATTGGCTGTGCAAATGTTGTGTGGATGGGGCAATGGGAGGCAATGGTGGCTGGGTGTACTGGGAGGGACGAAGTTGGTGCGGTGTGATGTATAGAACTGAGTGAGGCAGAAGGGAAGGGGGGGAAAGGGGTCTGGTACTGGTGCAACTTAGGCCATGGGCCAAAAGGAATACTGGGGACTCTCTGCGGTTTGACCTTCTGGATTCGGGGTTTCCTGGTTCGACTACAGTTAGTCAAAGATAGCCAAATGATTCCTGGGCAGAGATGGCACCTAAAAGGGATCCATGGCCCAGTGTTTGAAGTGGACACAGCTGAAATCCCTGTCCACTACCGACAATATAAAGGGAACTGGGCAGTGGGGGTTCTCCCAAGTCTGAAGGTCTTTTGATAGGAAATGATCTTCGGGCGTACTGCAAGAGAGTAAATGTAGTTACGAGAAGCCAGGCAGAAAAGGCGGGAAACTGTGAGGAGAATAATTTTACCTCACAGCCGGCTGAAAACTCTCCAGAGGGCAGTACCGAAAAATTCACAGTGTTGCCAAATATCAGCCACACTGAGGATTTCTTAAAGAACCAGCAGGAGGATGAAAGTTTAATGGGTCTGTGGGCTGAAGTGGGTACTGAAGATGCCAAACCAATGGAAGAAAAGTCTTGCAAACAGCACAGTATCTGGGTGTAGCTTGGTCTTAGTGTCAGGCATGGCAGCAAGGTGTGGTCATCTAGGAGAGCTGGACAGTGCCATAGGGGTCGAGGCACAGGCTGAAGAATGGCACCCAGGAAAGTTAGAGACTCCGGGCCATTGGTCTCTCCTCAGAGAAGCAACAGAGTTTGCTGAAGGGGCCAGCGAGTTGGCTCAGGAGGAAGGAAAAGACTGGAGTGGTAGTGAGTGCCCTAAGCTGAATAATGTGGCTGCAGGAGTGGTACAGGAAGGTACCAAGGAGCCCATCATGGTGGCCGGAGAAGCCAAGGTGCTGGGGACCAAATAAATGGTGGTCAGTGCAGTCTCCACAGAGCCTGTCGCGCATGCCTGTGAGACCTGTAAGGCAAACCGAGGCCCAGAGAGGGATAACATCACCTCAGACCCAGCTAAGCAACTGCAGGAGAGGGAGAGAAGGGCGGCAGTCAAAGGCCCAAAGGGGTCCAAAATTACCTCAGCTCCCAGAAAGAAACTGCAGGAGAAGAAGAGAAGGAGAAAGGCGGCAGGTGAAAGCATGACAAGGTCCAAAATCACCTCAGCGCCTAAGAAGCTAGTGCAGGAGAGCGAGAGATGGAGTAGAGCGGCCGTGAAAATTTCCCGCTGAGGTTGGAAATTGCCTCAGTACCATCTAAGCAACTGCAGGAGAGCAGTAGAAGCAGAAGGGTGGTCTTAAAAAGCCCACCGAGGTTGGAAAACGCCTCCGTTCCAGCTAATCCACGGCAGGAAAGAGAGACGGTGATGACTCATGGATGTCCGGAGAGGAGAGTGGTCATCTCAAAGGGACAGTGGCGAGTCACCTCCGGAGATCGAAGGAGGTCAGAGAGATGGAGGAAGAAATCCACCATCCAGGTCCATCCACGAATCAGCAAAGGACTAATCAAGGGACCAGTCCTCAATGAGGAGAAGTCAGAGACTAAAGTCTGTAATTACATCAAGGACTGGTTGGGACATTTGATGACCATTGAAGACTGTGAGGCTGAGAGTTTGTCATCGGCTCAGCAGCACCAGAGAGAGTGGACAGATCTTCAATCAAGTGGGGGGAAGATGCAGGAAACTGCATGGGACTATGGTAAAACCTTGTTTCTCCAGAACAAAGGCTGCCTTTTACCTTCCTCTGAGACTGAGAATGTGACCTGCCCAAGGGCATGCAATGGTTTTCCATGGCTGAGCAGGGGTTTAAACTCCAGTCTCCAGAGTTGCACCCCAGTGCTCAGACCACTGTCCCATACAGGCTAAATAATACTTCAAAACTGCCTCCCTTGAATTTGAGGGCAGACTGGAGAAAATCTGGATGTGACTTCAAGACCTCCTGTCTTATGTTGGTCCAATTAATTTTCTTCGTGATTTCTTAAACAAGGACTAAGCAAAGATAGGTTTGCCAGCTTTTTCCTTTGACATATGCCCATCACCACTAGGTATTCTTTTGTAGTGTCTTATATAAGTTCTAATCAACACTGACCCTGCCTAGCTTCCTAAATGTGAGTCCAACTGTGATTGGCCCATCCATGAGAAATGTATCATTGCTATGCCTGGACCATGTTGGGATGCTCTTTCTATTTCACAGAGTATTATAGTACAGCTTGGATCATGCTTTGAATTAGTGGTTCCCAATTTTTTTTTTTGACCAGGGTCCACTTTGACCAGGGAACACTCTCCAACATTAGTATCAAAAGGGTTTTTGGTCAACTTTAGATTCAGTTTGGGGTGCTGATTCAGAAAATTGCATTGGATAGACTACAACAATTCTAGTTTCTGATACAGAACATATGCCATGGTCGGCGACAGGGAAGGAGTGGCAGATGGCGTGACAGGAGTGGAAATAAATAAAATTAAATTAAGAGGAAGGAGGCTTACGGACCAGATTTTCAACCTTGCGGCCCACTGGTTGTCTGACCCACATGTTAAGAACCACTGGATGAATTTTCTGGAAAGATAATCAATCAAGTTTACCTCAAGGGAGATTTTAATATTGTTGTCAACATTATTCACAGACAAGGAAATCACTAGTCTACAAACACGTATGCAATTCATACATATCAATATGACAAAGCTGAATCACCAGGTCAGTTATTGGCAAGGAAATTATATCTCAGTGCTTTGTGCCTATGAAACATTACTGACGAGCTAAGGAAAATCTGTCATATTTGCCAGACTTGTTCAACGCAGTTTTTCTACTGCATTTTCCACATTAAACTTCATCTAATACTACTGTGACAAAGTGTCAAAATGACAGACAGGTAAAGGTATAAATATCTGAATATATATTCATACTAGCTGAGGACCTGGCGGTGCCCGGGTTATTTATGGAAGACATTGTGTGCCAAGGTTGGTTCCTATTAGATGTTTATGTGGCTTGCAGTGGTCTCAGGAACTTAGTGAAGGTACTGCAAGTCCCATTGGCCATGGTCCATCCTCCTCCAAACAGCACCAGAATGTAGAGTGGGTCATGGGGGCTCTGTGTGTCACATTTGGTCTTGATCATTTTTCTGGATGAGGGTTGCAGTAGTCTCAGAAAGTGAGGGAAGGTACTGGAAGTCCCATCATCCATGGTCCCCCGTTCTCCAATCTGCACCAGGATGTAGAGTGGGTCATGGGGGCTCTGTGTGCCAAGTGTGGTCTTGATCAGTCATTGGATGAGGGTGGCAGTGGTCTCAGAAAGTGAGTGAAGGTACTGCAACTCCCATCGTCCATGGTCCGTCCCACTCAAAACTGCACCAGGATGTAGAGTGGGTCATGGGTACTCTGTGTGCCAAGTTTGGGCCTGGTCTCTGATTTGTAGGGGCTGCAATGTTCTGTGGGAAATGAATTGGGTGAAGGTACTGCAAATCCCATCATTTGTGAGCCATCCTGTCGTGAACCGCAGCAGGTTTGTGAAGTGGGCCATTGGGCCTCTGTGTACCAAGTCTGGTCCTGATTCGTCATTGGTGTGGGCCACTGTGCTCTAAGGAAGTGAATTTAAGTACTGCAAGTCGCATCTTCCATGGTCCTTCCTACCTCAAACTGCACCAGGATGTAGGGTGCATCTTGGGGGGTCTGTGTGCCAAGTTTGGTCTTGTTCTGTCATTGTTGGGGGCCTAGTCAGGAAAATCAAGTTGAGGAAGCCTAACAATATCCCATGAGCTGAGGCCTAGTCAGGAAAATCAAGTTAAGGAAGCCTAGCTGTCAATTTTGGGCCTGGTATGTGATTAAAAGGGGCTACAGTGTTGTTTGGGATGTGAATGATGTGAAGGTACTGTGAATCCCATAATTCGTGGCCCATCCTGCCCTAAACCACGCCAGGTTGTGAAGTGGGCCATTGGTACCCTTGTTTGCCTGAGCCGTCATTGCAAGGTTGGTTACTGTCAATTCACGCCTTACACAATGTCCCATGAGCTGAGGCCTATTTGGGAAAATCAAGTTAATGAAGTCTTACTGTCAATTCATGCCTTAAACAGTATCCCATTAGGTGAGGCCTAGTCAGGAAAATCAAGTTAATGAAACCTTACTGTCAATTTTGGGCCTAGTCTGTGATTTGTAGGGCTTGCAGTGTTTTTTGTGAAATGTGTTGGGTGAAGGTACTGAACATTCCATTTCCAACTGGAAAAAACTGTCAACTGGTTAACTTCAACTCCAGCCATTTATGTCTGCCTCAGGCCCTTTCGTTTTCTCTGTGTGCTGCCTAGGAGTGGTGGAATGTTGGGTGGCTGGCCATTCAGAGGCATTTATGCAAATAATCCCACATTGGCGACGAATCAAAAAGCTGCCACATATTCCTCCCTTCCACCCGCCACACCTCCCACCGCAAACATTGACTTTTATTATATGGATGGATAGATAGATAGATGGATGGATGGATGGATAGATAGATAGATAGATAGATAGATAGATAGATATGGTGTGTTAAAATATACTTCTTATGAATTTGTTTGATTAAAAGTGGGAATGTGTAGATTAAATGTTTGGGTATTTATAAGGTCTTAAAGTCACCATTAGAAGCAGAACCTGGCTATAAGCGTTGCCATGACAACCAGCCCTAGCTGAGGAGAAGGGGCAGAGCCAACTGAGGCAGCAAGGAGAGGGATTTTTTTAAAAAGCGTCACTTGGGTTTGTCAGTTGGAACTGTGAGGAGTTAAAAACTGGTTGTTAGAGAAAGAGAGAGAGGAGAGTCTTTCTGTCAGAGGAGCTAGGGGTTAGCTTCGACTGAGCAGTAGTCTGACCTGTCAGAAGGACCTGACAGTGGTCAGTTGGTCAGCTGTCTATCAATTAGAGAGTGAAAGTAGGATTAGCTAAATTAGGGAACTCAGTTATTTGTACACGTCCTTTTTAAAAAGGAAGGGTTTGAAGGAAGCTTAAACTGAAATATACTCCTGAGAGTAAAGTATCTGTAACCACCAAGCATTTGTACCAAGCATATGTGCTCTGAAATCTGTTCGCTTTGTTCAAAGAATCCTAACAATAAACTAAGTATTCTGTTTTTCTTCAAGCAAGATTATCTCATCCCCTGTTTGAAAAAAAAGTCCTTTGGGGACATGGTGGCAGCAAAATAAATACACAGTGGTAATAGTCACTTCACCACAAGTACCTTCTTGGGAAGTAATTCTATATTGCTAAATTCAGTATTGCATTGATTGTAGGTATACTTTGATCCAATTTAATTTCTCTATAGGGTCAACTTTTAAAATGTTCAATGCAATGGTTAAATGAGTGAGAGTGTGCAAATGTGCTGTGCATATACATACCACGATGCCTGGTTTGAAAGGAATTTCTCAGCTATCCTAAATTCATTGAATTCTTTTTTTAGTGTGTTTATTTTATTCATGTTTGATGGGGAGATGTAATAAATAATACATAAATAACAAATACATTTTAAAAGTCGTTTTAATGTTGCAAGATTTCTTAATAAATATATGCAAGATACAGCTGTAATGTTTTTTGGGGGAAGCCAATAAAGCACACTTAGTGTGACTGAAATGTCATCTTCAAACAAATTCAAAGCATTGCTTTTTATGGGAGTACTTGTAAATATTTTTATTCAATATCAAATTAATAGCGTAAACTTCCTAGCTGTTTAATTTAAAAGCATAATCTAATACATGTTTATTCATAGGTCCTACAGAGATCAATTTGGCTTAGTATAGGCTGCATTTAGGACTGCAGGCTAAAGCTAAAGTCAAAAACAGAAGATTGTGTTCTAGTCTCCAGTTTTAGTTAAACTTTAAGAGACTCAGAGCTTCTTTTGGGGGAATGAAACATAACAAAGTGGGGCTCAGAGATGCTGGAAATATCTACAGTATGTAATAAGTTATTGGCACTTTGGCTTGCCCCCAAAGGTGTTTTAGTTATGAAACATAGATAGCTAGATATGCTTATGTAAATGTGCCATGTTAGAAGAGCACTTAATAACCTGATGAATGAACACAAGTCAATACTGCTGGAAAACAAAGAAAACATACTTGGGCACAAAATCAAATATCTAACCAACATATTTCAATGTGCATATTTCTTCATATAAGATAAAATAAGCATGTATATAGTTTTGCCTGCCAACCCCTGGAATAAAGAGAACACAACAGTATATTGGGTTCAAATTGGGCAACTTTTATTTAAATGTTACCTATTTAAATTTCCTTAACTTAACTCAGGGGGTGTCAGGAATCAAGGTGTATCCAAGCCGAGGTAGCATCCCGACCCGGCTTATCATAGCAATTTGCAGGCGAAACACCTGGATTCCCTGATTATCCAACCAAGGCAAATCAGTAGTTACTGAAATGGACATCCAAGTGCCACCTCTGTGTTGATGGAGGCAGGCAGGATTTTCCCCGGGTACTGGTTGTGGGGGGTCGGGAGCAGGTGAGGGTATTGCCCTCCTTTCTGCTAGAGATCCCCGTGTACAACTAGTGGGCCACTGTGTGACACAGAATGCTGGACTAGATGGGCTGAGGCCCGATTCAGCATGGCTCTTCTTATGTTCTTATGTTCTTAAGGCAACCCTCCTAGGGAAATGAGTGAGAGGTTTGTTCTTAAGATACTGAGATCAGTTAAATTCCAGGGCCATTTAACTTTACTCACCCATCAACTTGAACTTTAAGGTGAGTGTTTAACTTAATGGCTCTCACCCCTGAAGAGGGTGCCTTAGGTGCACACCGACTATGGGGTTTCCCTAGCTATTTCTGCCACAGATTGGGGGCAGGTGTCCACCTTGTCCCCATCACCCACCAAGTTTTCTAACACCCCCTTCTATCGCTCTCCAAATCAAACAAAAACATAAAGTTGATGAGAGGACTCACTCTGCTGTTTGGGACAATTTGTAGAGTCAAACCCTCAATTATAGTGTACTAGCTTGGGGCCCGGCGGTGCCCGGATTATTTGAAAAAGGCATTTTGTGGCAAGGTTGGTCTTTGTTACTTCAAGTCCCATCATCCATGGCCCACCCTCCTCCAAACTGCATTGCTGTGGCGTAGTCTGGAAAATCAAGTTGAGGAACCCTTACTGTCAAATCAGGTTGTGGCCTAGTCTGGGAAATCAAGTAGAGGACGCCTTACTGTCAAATCCGGACGTGGCCTAGTCTGGAAAATCTAGTAGAGGAAGCCTTACTGCCAAATCAGGCTGAGGCCTAGTTTGTTAAATCAGCTGTAGGAGGCCTTTTTAAAAAGTGCACTCTCTGACACCTTTGAGATTTTGGATTTTGGAATGCTGGCCATGCAGAGTCCGTTATGCAAATTCTCCCTCAGTGGCAACCAATCTCCTCTGGCTGGTGCCTTAGAGTGTTGGAGTTCTGAGGCTGGCCAATCAGAGTCCTTCATGCAAATATTCTCTCAGTGGCAACCAATCGAAACGCTGCCACATACTCCTCCGCACCTCCCGCCGCAAACATTCTCTTTTATTAGATAGATAAATAGATAGATAGATAGATAGATAGATAGATAGATAGATGAGGAGAGAAACGGGCCTGAAGCCCAATCGTCCTTGATCACAACAACTTAGCGTCAAACAGTAGCCTGCAGAACAACTGTTAACCTGAGGCTGCATGGCCATAAGGTGTATGGGAGCCTGTGTATGTGAGCTGATGTAAGCCGGCCAACTACTGGCAATGTCCTGGTCAGGGGAGGTTGACTAGCCATGTCCCCATGTACCAGGCCCCACTCCCCGAGCCGTCTGTCTAGTGGTGCCTTACCTGGCAGTGGTTTTCTCCTAGGCCGGCAATGCGCTCTGGGAGATTGGGATCAGCACAGCTGTGTTCCTGGCGCAGCCGCCAGTGGAATGCAAGGCAGTCAAATGTGGTCATCCTTGCTATGGAAGTTCCCACCAGGGGCTTGGATACATTGGCCTGAGAACAGTAGAAAAACATGTTAGATCAGACCAAAAGCCCCAATCTAGACCATTGTTTCAGTAAAGGTAAAGGTTTGTCCTTGACATTAAGTCTAGTTGTGTCTGACTAGAGCCAGCGTTGTCCGCAGACACCTCCAAGGCCATGTGGCCAGCATGCCTACATGCTGCATTGTTATCTTTTTACTGAAGCAGTACCTATCCATCTATTCACATTGTAGGTTTCAAACTGTTAGGTTGGCAAAAGCTGAGGCTAACAGTGGGAGCTCATCCTGCTCTCCAGATTTGAATCACTGACCTTTTGGTCAGCAAGTTTAGCAGCTCAGAGTTTTTACCCACTTCGCATCTGGGGGGTTCCACATTGCTTCTACATAATCCCCCGGTGAAGGGCAAGTAAGATGTAAATATCACAACATCAATTTTTTAAGTGTGAGTTGTATGATCTCATGGTTTCACACCTTCAGAATGATAACCAACAACTAATTAGACCAGATAATTCTCAAGAAGTGATATTGGATCTAAATGTGTGGGCATACCACAAACAAGTGTCCAATTTTGGACACCACAATAAGGATTTGGAGAACAATCCCTATGAGGAGCGGCTTAAAGGGCTGGGCATGTTTGGCCTGCAGAAGCAAGAGCTGAGAAGAGGCTCTTGCATAAATATGTGAGGGGAAATATAGGTTGTTTTTCCCCCTTTTCTTTTCTTTTTTATTTTCTTCCCCTTCCCTTCCCAAAATGGTGCTGGCTGCCAGGGCTCATAAAATGGCTGCTGTGCCATGCGGCCAAGATGGCTGCCACCCCCTTGCTGGGATAGCCAATAGGATAGCCACCTATCCCAGGGAAGGAAGACAGGAGCCATGTGGCCAAGATGGTGACATGATAACGACGCCACAATAAACATTTTTTTCTTCCTCCTTCTTTCTTTGTTCTCTTTTAAAGAAAATTAAGGCAGTGGGAAGACAAACCTTGTCCATTTACATGCGGGGGAAGCCTAAATAAGGACACCAGGCTGCTCCGGATGTCTAACTTCCATGCAGGAGGCTTCCCCCAAGTTCAGCTGGAACTGGCAAAGGGAGCTCGCCCTCGACACTAAGGCAGTGGGAGGGCAAACAGTGCAATTTGTATGCGGGGAAGCCTAAATAAGGACAACAGGCCGCTTTGGATGTCTAACCTCCATGCAGGGGGCTTCCCCCAAGTTCAGCTAGAGCTGACAAAGGGAGCTTGCCCTCAACACTAAGGCAGTGGGAGGACAAACAGTGCCATTTGCATGCTGGGGAAGCCTAAATAAGGACACTAGGGTGCTCCAGATACCTACCCTCCATGCAGGAGGCTTCACCCAAGTTCCAGCTGGAGCTAACAAAGGGAGCTCGCTCTCTACACTAAGAGACAAAACCTGCAAACCTAAAGGAAGCCAGCCTCATTCCCCATGGGAGGGGGCAAAGTCCTCTCCTTCCTGGTTTCACCAGGTAGGAAAGGCTGTTCAGTGTCCTCTCTCTCTCTCTCTCTCTCTCTCTCTCTCTCTCTCTCTCTCTCTCTCTGAGACACTGAAAACTATATGCATGCCTATTTATGTTATATGCATGCTTATTTCATCTTATAGGAAGAGCTGTGCTAATTAAAAATATGTTGAGTAGATACAGCATTTGATTTTGTGCCCAAGTATGTTTTCTTTGTCTGTTTTCCAGCAGTATTGACTTGTGTTCATTCATTAGGTTATTAAGTGGTCTTCTAACATGACACATTTACATAAGCAGAACATTTCCTAAGGGATAGAAATACTTCTGAATTCCCTCATCCGATTTTGCTTCTTTTATTTTAAAAGAGAGAGACATTAACAAAGCTACGGTTTAGAATGGAATAATTTTAGGATTATGTAGCTAGGCTGAAAGCTTTAATTGGTCATAGTAATTTACAGCTAAGCAAATGTTTTGCAGAGTAAGAGTGAGAATGCTGCTTTTATTTATCAGCAATGGTGATGAGTGACAACCAGGAACAATGTTGTGCTCTTGGTTGCCACTGCGACAGTGTTAGTAATGGTGGCCATCCAGTGGCACTGAACTTGTCTCAACAAAAAAGCCTTAGACCAATTCCAAACAAAGCATTACATGACTAACATGTGGTTGACATGTGATAGGAAATATGTCTATATCAATATCTGTATGCCTGTCTATTAAAATATACAAAATGTCAAGAAGGAGGCCAGTATAAATAAATACGTATTCCTCATGTTGCATTCTTTTCTATTGACATGCTTGTTCTTTCCTTCTGCAGTTTGCTCACTGTCATTGTTTAATATTGAAAAAGCTAAAACATGTCTTTTTCTGTTAGAGTATGTGGGTATGGTAGTCTTGCAGAAACTTTAAGGAACTAAGCTGCCCTTTCTGACACATATTGCATTGAAACTACTTGATGTACAATCTGAGCAGGAATGGAATATCACATGAGATTGCCTTCCAGACATCCATCGTCTTCCTCTTCCTCCTTTTTAGATTGCTTTTTATTTTCTTTTTCTTGTTGATGTATTTCATGGCTGTGTCAGTATCCTCTATGAAGAGAAATAACACTCAGCCACTTTGAAATCCATGCTTCAGACACAGATTTTCACACACACACACCCCACCCGGGCCATACACACAGCAACAATCAGGCCTGGATTAACTGTTTGTGGCACCCTAGGCCACACTTTGGAAGCCCTGCCCCCGGGGGCGGGGGTGCTTCTCCTCAGAGAAGGAAGAGGAAGGAAGGGAAGCCCCCGGGTGACCGCTGCAGCACTTAGGAACCTGGTGGAGGAGGCAGAGAGGCCGCAGCGCTCGCAAAGAGGTGCCACGGCTTCCCTCTGCGGCTTCCTCCTTGCCGCACCCTCCTTCCTTAGGCGCGGTGAGGAGGAGGAAGAGGCGGAGGGAAGCCACAGCGCCTCTTCATGAGTGCCGCGGCCCCTCTGCCTCCTCCGCCATGTTCCTGAGTGCCGCAGCGGCCTTCCTCCTCGGAGAAGGAAGAGGAAGGAAGGGCAGCCGCTGCGGCACCCAGGAACAAAGCGGAGGTGGCAGAGGCCCCGGCGCTCGCGAAGAGGCACCGCGGCTTCCCTCCGCCTTTTCCTCCTCGCCGCCGCCGCGCCTGACATCACCCAGCCCCGCAGGTTGGTTGCAGGAGAGGCGCGCCCAAAAGGGGCGGGCGCCGTGCAGGACGCCGGGGCGCCCTCCCCCCCTGTGGTGGCCCCCACCCCCTCTCGGATGTGGGGGAAGGAATGAAAGAAAGGGAGGGAAGGAAGGAGGTACCGCAGCCAAAGGGAAGAAGAGAAAGGGTTTTTTCTTTTCCTTTTTTTTGGGTCCGTGATTTGGCACCCTCCTAGGCCTATGCTCATAGGCCTTGGCCTTGTTGGCCTTATAGGTAATCCGGGCCTCCCAACAATACAAGTACCACCAACTATTTATTGCAAGCATTGCAATCCTTTCCAAATCGAATGTGAACACTTCTTCCTTCTCTCCTTAACATAGTAATTGCAAGATCCACAGCCAGTATCACCATCAGATTGATTCTTAGGACCCTTCCACACAGCCCTATATCCCAGAATATCAAGGCGGAAAATCCCACATTATCTGAGTATGGACTCATATAACCTAGTTCAAAGCAGATATTGTCCCCTTGGTGTCCAAAATATGAGTCCCCATTGGGGTGTGAAGGGCGGCATATAAATGCTGTAAATAAATAAATAAATAATGTTGTGGGATTTTCTGCCTTGATGTTCTGGGATATAGGGTTGTGGGCCCTTCTACACAGCCATATAACCCAGAATATTAAATCAGAAAATCCCTCAATATCTGCTTTGAACTGGGTTATCTGAGTCCACATTACAATATATTCCAGTTCAAGGTAGAACATGTGGGATTTTATTCAGCTGTGTGGAAGAGCCCTTAGATTTTCCTGCCTAAACCTCCAGGTTTTTCCCCATATCTCCTCCATCTTTGTATCCATTTGATGAGTCACATTCATGCTCTGCTTTAGTCGTCTGGACTCCTAGCATAGTATTGTGTAACATTCAACTATCAACTCTATTTCTTTTCCCCCTTGAGCTTCTACTGAACTCAATTGACTAAATCATCCTTCTTTCCAGTACAAAGCTGAATATTTTCTATTTTGGTGTTGGAATTTTCCTCTCTGATTGCTACAGTCCCTCATTTATCCTGGAGGCATTTCCTTGAACATTATTCGGGCAGACATTAGCAGGCCAGAAGGTAATGGAGAGAATTGTACTAGCAGTGAGCTAGTGGATATGAGAATATTGCAGGCTGCCTTGAGTGGCCAGTACGCAGAGTTCAAACTAGTCAAATTGTCATATTAATTTTAGTGTTCTAATAACACTTTTTTTTGACAGAACAAGAAAACTGTTAGAAGCTGGGAAGATACTGTTGATATGATTTAGTGATTAATCATTATACTGCCTCGATGATACTCCCACCTAAAAAATTACTATCTTCTGGGGAGGCCCTGCTCTCGATCCTACCTTCGTCACAAATATGTTTGGTGGGGACAAGAGACAGGGACTTCTCGGTGGTGGCCCCTGGCCTGTGGAATTCAATCCCCAGCAACATTAGGTCAACCTCTTCCCTCCGTTCCTTTAGGAAAAAGTTAAAGATGTGGCTATGGGACCAGGCATTTGGTTAGATAACTGGGTAGCAGGTGGACAATAGAATGATGACAATGTTATGAAAACGGACTATGGACTGGCTTTGGATTGCAGAACTAAGACTATTTGTATAGTTGTATTTTTAATTTGTATTTTTAAATCTAGATAAATGTGATTGGTCCGGCTCATGAGAGTGGATGCAAGTGAGCAGATTTTCTCTCTCATGAGAGCCATCTAGCTGTAGAGTGAGTAATATTACAGTTAGAAGGTGGAAACATTGTTACTTAGCCCTGCCTACTTGCTCACTGTCTTCCAATCACAGCAATGAAGAAGGGAGGAGTTAAGACATGATGCATTTTGTGCTCTGTGCCTCCATTTTGTGCTTCTTGTTTCTCCTGCTCTAACTTGTTAAACATGCTGTAGCATGTGTGTTACTGCTTTGTGTTGCTTTTCTACAATAAAGTAGAAATGCTTTGATAACATGGCATGTTTGCTCAGATGTCTTATTTCCAGTTTGAGTCCTCATAAGCCACATTAGCTGTAAACTATTTTGAACTACTTCTCTGCTGTGTTTTTATACTTTGCAAGCCCTTTTTTCGACAACAAAAATGATGTTGGAATAAGTCTCAGTTGTTGACATCCCTCCATAGTAAAAGCTGTTGATTCCTATCTGCTTCCTGCTCTTACTGATTCAGAACAGGACAACTTATCTCTCAACTGCTGCTTTTCCTCTAAAATCTTTGGTGAGTGGCTTTTAGAAAAGGGTTTTGAAAGTCTAGGTATGCAATGCACATTTGATCAACTTTACTGATATGTTTGTTGCAGTTTGCAAGGGCTAGTGAAAGTATATGAATACACATTTGTATGTTCATTCTAGGACAGATATACACATTTGCTTCTCTAATGTATGTGGATGTCCTTTGGGGGGGGGGTGATTTATTCAAAGGGGGTTTCTCTTTGCCTCCTGCTGAAGTGAGATTTGCCTGAGGTCTCCCAGTAGGTTTCCATTCAAAGACTACATCCCGATATATAGTCCAATGTTCAAGAATAATAACAAATAATAATAAAACTTTATATGTAGGCTTTATTTGTCTTTCTCAAACTATTGTATACACATAACAATGACCCCAAAAAACAATAAACGGTAAAAACATATCCCACAGTTAAAATGATTAAAAGTTAATCAATAAAACATATAAAACAGTATACAAATTAAAAACATATAAGGTGCATAGTTAGACAGTTTCATCGGATAACCTTGCTCATACCCTTAATTCAGACAGTGTCGAAAACTATAGTAACATATTCTTCCAATGCTTGTGTGCAAAGCCAAGCCTTTAGCTTTTTTCTGAAATCCAGAATGGATGGAGCCTGCCTGGTGTCGCTGGGGAGGGAGTTCCACAGCCAAGGAGCCACCACTGAGAAGGCCATCTCTCGTTCCCATCAATTGTGCTTGTGAAGAAGGTGAGACTGAGAGCAGGGTCTCCCCAGATGATCTCAAGGTTCTAGTAGGCTCATAGGAGCAGATGTGTTTGGACAGATAAGTTGGACCAGAACCGTTTAGGGCTTTATAAGCCAAGACCAGCACTTTAAATTGGGATCGGTAGCATATCGGCAGCCAGCGGAGCTGATGCAACAGAGGAGTTGTGTGTTTCCTGTATGCCACTCCATTTAGAAGTCTGGCTGCTGCCTGCTGGACCATTTGAAGCTTCTGAGCTTCAAAGGCAACCCCACGTTTTTCAAAATATACCTATTTTAATAAATGACAAACTGTTCAATGTATGGGACAAAGAAATTAAGAAATTCATCTAGAAGGGCAAACGACCCAGAATCAACTGGACAAACCTGATAGATGACAAAGAGAGGGGAGGAATAGGGGTCCCCGATTTAAGATCTTATTACGAGGCCTGTACATTGGAATGGGTTATGGACTGAACCTCACTGAAAGATACCACACTACTGTCCCTTCAAGCTTTGACCTAAGGGCAGGGTGGCATGGGTACCTGTGGTACAGCAGAGTAAAGACGGAAAAGAATTTTAATGAACACTGCTTCAGGAAGCCGTTGCTAAGAGTCTGGCTAAAATATAAAGATAGACTATTTGACAGTATCCCAAGATGGTTGTCACCCCAAGAGGCCTATTATAGGAGGCAATACGGGGAGAAAAATGGTTAAGCTATGACAAATTATTGAAGAAGCAAAGAAAGGAGTTGGTACTGAAAGATCTTGAAGAATTAAAATAATATGATAATACACTAGATTGGTTTCAATACAGACAAATTTATGAGACATATAAAAAAGACAAACCTCAGGGATTTAAAGACTATAAACAATTTTGGGATGAATTAATCTAAAAAAAGGGAGAATATCAGTCTTATATAAAAAGTTACTACAATGGAGAACAGAGGGCGAAACTATTAAAAACTGTATGGTCTGCTGGGCTCAAGACCTAGGACATGTAATCCCTGTAAAACAGTGGGAAAGACTGTGGAAAACCCATTTAAAATATACTTACGCCTACAACTTGAAGGAAAATGGAATCAAAATGTTTTTCAGATGGTACTTGACACCAGACAAAATAGCTAAATACAGTCACAGTTATAGCAATAAATGTTGGAAGTGCGGTGAAGAAGTGGGGAAAATTTTCCACATGTGGTGGGGGTGCAAATTGGTAAAAAAGAACTGGAATACTGTATATAGAGAAATGCAGAAAGCATTAAAGATTGAGTTTAAGTTTAAGGCAGAATATATGCTGTTGGGTCCGATAGATTTTAAAATCGAGAAGAATAAAGAAAAACTTTTCATTTATTGTATCACAGCAGCAAGAATCGTGATAGCAAAATGCTGGAAAGAAAAGACTTTACCCATGAAGAATGAGTGGGAACTCAAACTGATGGATATAATGAGCATGGACTCTTTAACGAGGGCTTTGTCACACAATATGGAACCTACAGATTGGACTCCAATAATGGACTATTTGAAAAAATATAGAAATATTGAAAATATCCAAAATGTTTATATGGACTAAATTGCTGCCTGGTTAAGCAAAGAAGGATTTGCTTATAACTTTGTTGGATGATGTATAAGTAGTTGACCGAAGTAAGGGTCAATTAGGGAGGAGGTCAGAGGAGGAAGTACAAGGGTATATTGTGTGTTAATGTGGTATGTGAAATTTCTGTTAGTTTGTCTTTTGAGTGTTATCGTTGCTTGGACATTTTATTCTTGTTAAAATTTCAATAAACCTTTTTTTAAAGACAACCCCACGTAGAGCGCATTGCAGTAGTCTAAACATAAATTGCAGTAGTCTATATATGAATAACTTGTGTGCGTTTATATGTATGCTTCCCCATTTTCATACAATTTTTGTTTAAAGTGCCAATTTTTTTAAAGGTTATAATAAAGTAGTACTTATTCCATCTATGAAACAAGTTTCAGGCATTAGAGCTGTAGTTTTTCCCACATTTCCACCCATTTATTCAACATTCCAATAAGAAGATAGGCCATCAATTTCATTTTGAAGAGTGTCTTTTTAAACAGTTGGCTAGGGTACATGTGATATACTAGGCATGCATAATCTGCACCACATACTATTTGGCAGAAATATTTTCTCTTGACTTTTTCATGTGTTGTTGTGTTACAGCGTATAATTCAAATGGATATTATTATCAGTTGACAAACACAGAGTGCCTTGAACCCTATTTCCTTTCTTGCTCAAAAAAACCCGTGCTTGCAAAAAAGGTGGGACTGAGAGCAGGGCCTCCCCTTACCTCCAGTCACTTTACTAGCTGCATGGAGGAAGAATGTGCCCGTTCTTCTGGCAATCAGTCCAGAAGGAGTCACTTAATTGTACTAATAGTGCATCTGCACTGTCAAGTGAATGCAATTTGACACCATTGTAACTGTCATGGCTAAATGCTATGGGATCCTGGGAGTTGTGGTTTAGTGAGCACCACCACTTTTTTAACAGAGGAATTTGATACCAGTGATAGAAGTAGCATGCAAAGATTAGGGGTATATTCATACAACTAAAAAGAAGAACAGTGCAATACTTTTAAGCAGATCTATGCACCTGTGAAGTGAAACAACCATCACAAGTGAACTTTCATAAGTTAACATTTCCAATGTTTTACAGACCACTTGGAGACTTTTTCCAAAATGCATCCAAGGATAACATTTTCTCTCACTGACACCTATTTGTCTTATGAATTCCCTTGGATGGCCAAATGTATAGACCTATCTGTTGTTTTTCTTCATGTGCTAAAGGTAGCTAGGAAAGCAGCTTTATCTGCTCACTCTGTTTATGGTTTGCATGTGCTCTTGTAAAACATCCTTGAGGCAGCTGCTGTATACCTTGCCATGCCCTTGACCATGTAGCTTCCCGGTCATCCACGGGACTGGTGTTGAACTTGTCCTTCAAATCTCTGTGTTCATCATACAGAAAGACCTCGCAGTCTATCGCTCTGTTCGTCACGCCACTCTGCATCTGCAAGAATGTGTGGGAAACCACCTTTGTATCGCCCCAGTCCTTGCCAATGGTGTAGACTAAGACTATGTTGTTCTGTCCGATTGCAATTTTGGTGGAGTCTGGGGAGAAGGCCATGCCCTTGACCATGTAGCTTCCCGGTCATCCACGGGACTGGTGTTGAACTTGTCCTTCAAATCTCTGTGTTCTTCATACAGAAGGACCTCACAGTCTACCGCTCTGCAGGTCACGCCGCTCTGCATCTGCAAGAATGTGTTGGAAACCACCTTTGTATCGCCCCAGTCCTTTCCAATGGTGTAGACTAAGACTATGTTGTTCTGTCCGATTGTACTTTTGGCGGAGTCTGGGGAGAATGCAATGCCCTTGACCATGTAGCTTCCTGGTCATCCACGGGACTGGTGTTGAAGTTGTCCTTCAAATCTCAG